>JAVJIF010032122.1:0-137768 GCA_038442645.1 Agave tequilana | reverse complement strand
CGACCGGCCATGGTGCGGTCGACCGGTCGGTCGACCGACCAGCCTGTCAGCCAGTTCTAGGTCTGGAAAATTGGTTTAAAATATTTTTAAAATCTTTTAACACTTATAAAATTCCATAAACTTGTTTTAACATTCTATATTGAAAACCAAACTTGTGATAAAAATTTTCAAGACATATATCAACATATTCATATCATTTCAGCGTCTTGCAAATTTTATCAAAAATCAAAACATGTATTTTTCAAACTTGGTTTTCAACTTGGTTTTCATAACTTCACAAGATATTTGATTTCATTTAAAAGCATAGTGTGTTATGGATATGATCCACTACACAATCATATGTAATATCTATGTTTTTGTCATAAAGCTCTAAATTAGGTTTTGTTGAAACATATAACTTTGAATACCAAGAACCAAACAATATTTTTTCAAAAATGAAAGTCTTTTCTAACTACAAAATCTTTTATGAAAAGACAAGTAAACCAAGAGTGTGTGTGCATGGTATATACTTGAGCAATCCACCACTATCTATCCTTTACATTTTTAACTAAAACATAAAAATCTTATACCTAGACACACAGTCTTTGATCTTGAAGCCTTCTCTTGAAGTCTTCTCATCTTCTTGACTTGGTCCAAGCTTGATCCAAAAGCTCCTTGGATCACACCGTGCTAGCTCCAAACTTGACATTTTATCCTTTGTTGAGCTATGCACCTACTAAGATCTTGATAATGAATCTGTCACTTATTAAACACAAGATCATTAGTAAACATAACTTCATGAGTTGATCATCATCAAAACTAGGGTGATAGGCCTTTGGGCCAACAGTTTTCAATATTGGTATCAATAATCTTAAATTAGTATTATTCTCTATTTGATGACTTTATTGCAAAATGAGTTATGTTTACCAAAAATGTGTTTTTACTTTCAATAGGTATCAAAATTTTACAATATATATTTTTCAATTGGTATCAAAATTTTACAATATATATTTTTTTCAATTAGTATCAAAGTTTACAAGATATTTTCATTAGTATCAAAAATTTACAATGTTTCATTTTCTATTGGTATCAAAAATCTTCTATTGGTAGCTTAAAATGTTGTTTTATTTATAAATGGTACCAACATTTATTTTTGTCAACTATAATTTTCAATTGATATCTACATTTGATTTCATTGGTATCAAATTTGTTTTTTGACTTAAGAAATTTCAAAATGTTTAGATATATATTGCTTATATGCAAGAGGAGTTTTTAACATCTCCTCTATATATAGATTCATATCGAGTGTATATCACATTGAGGAGCTTGACCACTCTTCTTTATGTGATACATGTGTGTAGGGAGAGATTTTACATCTCCTTGTATACATTGTATATTATGCTTTATGTAGTTAGGGTCTAGTCATCTCTTTTCATGTAATGTTGTATGCAGGAGGAGTTAACTTTACGTCTCTCCTCTTCATGAATGTATATCGCATATATATCTTTATTGCTTGTTTTCCTTCGCCCCTTTGTTGATGAATTGACAAAAAGGAGGAGAAGTATTTGGAGAGTTTATATATGCATGTTTGTTTATTTCATTTCCTTGTTTATGCAAAAAGAGGGAGAAGAATTTTTTATGCACATATATTTGTGTTTGGTTTATGCATTTCATTGAATATCCATTTGTTTATTGTTAAGCTGAGTTAAGGGGAGCTTCTATGAAGCTTATCTTTAATTCATGCATATATAACACCCATGAGTTTTGTCATCATCAAAAAGGGGAGATTGTTGGCCCAAAGGCCCATCACTCTAGTTTTGATAATGATTAACTCATGTAGTTATAGTTTATTAATGATCTTGTGTTTATATAGTTTCAGTTATTGATCAAGATATTAGGTGATTAGCGTCAACAAATAAGTTTTGGAGCTAACACATGTAGATTCAAGAGCTCGCGCGTCAAGATCGCATCTAGCACTCGATTAGAGTTAAGCTCTTTGGATCGCGTTTGGATCGAGTCGGCTTGGAGATAACAAGACTTCGGTTTGTGTTTTCTTAGTATGTTTAGATCTTTGTTTAAAGATAGATGGTGTTGATATGCTTAAGTTCATACACACAAGTTTAAAGTTTGGTTTTCAGTTTAACCAGTTTTGGATTTCATATCAAAACATAGATATATATATATCTTATATGTATATTGGATTCTATCTATATACAATATGCTTCAAATTTATTTCAATATCATATTTTTGCATTTATACAAGTTTTGGAGAAAACGGTTTTTCATTTCAAAAATTCAAGTTTTGAAAATACGATTTTTATGTTTAAGCAAATTTTAATATCGCAAAATGGTTCAAATAGTTTGTATATGTGTTGATTTTTGGTCACACATATTTGTTCTTCAAAGATCTTAGAAGAACTTAATTTTGTGGAATTTATGTGTATTTATGGGATTTTATTGGAATTAATACCCAAGTTTTTTCTACCGAAAATTTCCAGCCAGACACACTGGCGGTCAACCAGACGTTCGACCGGACCGGTCGACCGATGTGCACAAGGATATGCACAGGCCAGCTATAGAAGGCCGGTCGACCACGCGGTCGACCGACTGAAAGCACCCAACTCCTCGGTTGCTGGCCGGTCGACCGGGCGTTCGACCGATGGGTTTGGCCGATCGAGCGGTCGGTCGACCAGAGGCACAACGGTCAGAAATATGACCGTTGCACCGATCGACCGGGCGGTCGACCAGAAGGGCATTTTTGCCCTTTCCAGACTGCCAACGGGCAGATTTTTGAGAGGCTATATATATGTCTTCTCTTGAGCTATTTTTAACAAGTTTTTAGAGTGCAAATTTTCTCATCTTTACAAGTGTTTAAAAACAAGTTTTTGAAAGAGTTTTTGTGCCAAAAGATTTATCTTTATTTGCTTTAAAGTGTTAGAAAATTCAAAGAAAGAGAGTGTTTTGGGAATTGGTTTTAATCTTGATTTCAATATCTACTTGGAGATTTTCCCAAGTGTTTTTCTTTGTTATTTTCATTCTAAACACTTTATTTTCTGACACTTGAGCGATCATATCTATCCTATCTATAGGATCTTATTTTTTTGAGAAAATTGGTTTGTGGTCTATATAGTGATCACCTAGAGTTGTTTGTGGTCTTTGAGATTCCAAGTTGTAAACTTTCTCTTTGCCTTGGTTTGTGCCTATCCCTCTTAGTGTAGAGGAGGGTGTGCTTTGGGTTTTATTGTTATCCCTCTTTGTGCAGATGTGATTGTGGTGGAGTTTGGTTTAGTGCCTTATCACTCTAGTGAGAGGTGATTGTTGGTGTGTCTTGCTTTTTGTGTAGAGATTGCTTGTTGAGAGATGAGTTGTGTACTCCTAAGTTGTATTTGTCAAATCCTCAGTGGAGCTTCCCTATGTGGGAGGTCCTGTGTAGACGTATATTGAAAATCCTTCTGTGTGAAGGCTGGGACGTAGAGCAGTGGCTCGAGCCTCGAAACATATCTTGGTGTTTGCGTTTGATCCACTATCTCTAAACTCTCTCTTATATCTTACATTGATCATATTGCTCATATCATATATAGATGCTTAGTATTGTTTGTGTACCCATACTAGTGTTGAACCAAGATAGCTTCATATAGCACCTCAACTCTTATTTTAGAGAATTTAGAGGAGATAGTCCAGAGCCCGTCACCGGGAATTCAGCTACACTCTTTGCTTACACTTAGTGTGTTGCAATTAGTTTTTAATTCCGCATCATTTATCAATAGATTAGCCATATACCTATTCACCCTCCTCTAGGTGTATTTTCACATCTGTGTAAAGTAGAAGGGATAGGTATAGTTCGTATCAAGATGCTTGATGGGATGGTATGGGAACTGAAGGAAGTGAGGTATGTACCTCAATTGAAAAGGAATCTTATCTCGGTTGGTACCTTGGAAGCATTGGTCATGGAGTAGCTATAAGAGATAATGTCCTCAAGATGACTAGAGGCTCGATGGTGGTGTTAAGGGCGTCCAACGCAATTACCTGTACTACTTGATGGGTAGTAAGGTTCAGGTGAGTGGCGACTACTATTTCTTCAGGTGATATTTGTACACAGACTTGACATATGAGGCTCGGACATACAAGAGAAAAGTCTTTTCAAACTCTAGCAAAGAAGGGATAACTAGAAGGTGCATATACCTGCAATAAGAAATTAGGTGGACACGACGTTCTAGACAAGAAGTCAAAGGTGAATTTTGACACCTCTACCTACCGCTCGGATGTCTTCTTGATTGTCTTCACATTAGTATTTGGGGACTTGTCAAGACTGCATCGCTTGGAGGTCATCAATACTTTGTCTTTTTTATTGATAATTGTCCAGGCGTTGTTGGATATATCCAATGAGATAAAGATTTGAAGCCCTAAGTATGCTGGTGAAGTGGAAGGATATGATGGAGAAACAGACTGGTAGGAAGATTAAGGAGCTCTAAGTTGGTAATGTTGAAAAAAACAAGAACTAATTCCTACAATTTGGCCAGAACACTGGTATTGGTACTCACTTTACAAATGGAATACATAAGTTCGCTAAGGAAATCAAGCGCTCCTTGCTGGAGAAGGTTCATTGTTTGTTGTCTAATGCACGATTAGACAAATCATTTTGGGCTGAGGCGAATGTATATGCTAGCTATCTCATAAATGCTGTTATCGCGATAGGAGGCAAAACTCCGTTAGATATTTGGTCACGTGGAGCTGCTCAGGATTATGATTTGTTGAGGGCATTTGGAAGTCCGACCTACTTTAGTGCCAAAGATGACAAGATAAGTCGTCGAGCAAAAAAGTTTGTGTTTTTGGGTCTCAAGAGGAATATGAAAGGCTATAAGCTATGGGATCCTGAAAACAAGAAGATTGTGTTGAGTAAATATGTCACACTTGATGAGACTTCATAGTTGAAGTCTACCGTCTCTCAGCAGGTGAAGAGGCCGAAGACCAAGGATATATAACAGCGGGTGGAGGTTGATATTACTTTACTATCCCAGTTGGTTCAGGATCAGTAAGAACTTCACTGGCTGTGACACCAGGTGGAGATCATATAACCGGTTTTGATGTTGAACAGGTTGAAGACATTGATGAGTATGTCGAATTATTTGCAGCTATTGAAACTAAGATAAATTCACGAAAGAGGGTGAAGAAGCATGAATCTCAAGTTGGTGAGCGTGATAAGATCAATTGAAGGCCGTTGTTCTCCATGACGGTATTGTTAAGGAGGTTCATATGACTCAGCCAGTTCGGTTCGCTACTGAAAATTTAGTCACAATTGCTTGAGCTCGATGGAGCTCGTTTGGATGAACTACATGTGGCTTGATCCTATTGGCATATGGGTACGTAGCAACTCAATGGTCCAGCCAGTTGGAGTCAACATGGTGCTATATTGTGTTTCGGCTCAGATTTGAAAAATATTCACCAAGGTGGAGAATTGTGGGGAAAGAGGGTAAAATCTTGTTGAAAGAGCTTTCTAGACTCTCTTGAATGTTAGCCAAAGATCGATGCAATCAATGGTGTTGAATACGAGAGCGTATCGGTCGTATCAAGTTGGATTGCACAGGAGGAACTAAGGCTAGTCGACTAGGGCTTGGCCTAGTCGACTAATGATATAATAGAAAGTTGAAAAATCTGTTTCACTACAGACTAGCGACTAATACATGTATTAGTTGACTAATAGAAGTTATTAGTCGACTGCTGCTCGGCTTATTTTCAAATCTGATTTTGAATTCGTTTCTGATCCAAATTAGGTGCTTTTGGGTTTTCTTTTCTTCGTAGATTTTTTTGCTATATAAGGAGTGTAGCCCATTATTTATTTCCCAAAACCTGTAATTTATTATTTAATAAGAACTCTCTCCCCTTACCTTGAGGACGTAGACAAATTATCGAGCTTCGTTAAAACTTGTGTTCTCTCATTCTTTTCTTTGTTTAATTGTTCGTGCAATTGGTGGCTACTCTCTGGAGCGCGTCTTCTCTGTCGCGTGGATTCCCACCATCATTAACACCAATTCAACCTCATACAACATTCAAATATCATTATGAAAGGTTTAAAGTCTAAATTACAATGAATTGATATTTAGAAACTTCTCCATGTCCTCTGTTTTGTTTGAAAACATGTAAAAATGAGATTTGTGAGAACATTATCAGAACATAATTGGAACTTTACAGCATATACTTGGCATTCAGCACCACTAATTAAATTAATCTTATGGTCATTCTTCAGCACATGGAATAACTAAAAAAAATTTTTAAAAAAAACTTTTATCTGTTGATACAAATCAGGCACACACATATACGAGTCCAAGCATTCACACGGAGACATATACATATATGCAGATACCTAATTTGAGTTTTGACTTCTTTAAAATAGTTATAAATCTTAATTCAAACAGAATTCAACCTTCCAATTTATTTTTTCAAATTGTGAATGATGTTGATACTTGTAAGCTAGTTTATAAGGAAGAGGAAAAATCTAGAGATGTCTACGAGTAGTGTTGGTCATTAAATTCACAGATAAGGGGAGCTGATTGATTGAGAGAACCCTTAAATTCAGGACAGGTTTCAGCTGTGCTAGCTGGCAGTATTTTGACAGAAACCTTAAAAAATTTTGGTTCATTTATTTTGTTCACAGCTAAATATAGCCATTTTCTTTTCTTTTGGCCTTGGATAATGTGCTCACAAAATGCAAGGGTTGCATCAACTTCATGCAAACAAACCAAACACCAAGTAAATGATCTCAAGGTCTTAATAAAACTTAATCTTCAAGCATCAAACGTCAAGGGAGCCAGTACAAAGAGATTTATGACAGGATCAAAAAGCCTGCAATGGGATTCTGAAGGACCAGAGGTTAAGAGATATAAAAGGAGAAGAGCTTGGGTCTTATTTCCACTGGTGTAAAAAGTTGCAAGCAAGGAAAAGGGAAGACCTTTAATTGTAGGACAACAGACCTAGGGAACCTCAACCTAGGACAGTGTTTAAGGTGACTAGGTGAGAGCTCATAGGGTTTCCAGACAATGCAACAGTGAAAGATGTGGAAAGATTTGATTCAATCATCTCATCAATTTGCAGATAACAATACTGTGAGTTTTGAATCAATCATCTCATCAATTTGCAGATAACAATAGTTCTTGTTACGAACAAAACACTTCACAATAGCTAATAATTATGAAAATAAAACTAATTTTGAAGTCAACAGATTCAAGTAATACACACTCCACAAGCAAACAGAAATTACTCATGGATTTTACAATATAGGCATTTGGAGTTCCATCACCTTGTTCTCCCCTTCAAAGGACAAATATGCAGTCATCCTCTGGTTCATATTTTGATCATTTTCAGGTGCATTACATTGTCCTTCCTTTTTACTGACACAACCTCGAACCTAACTCTATCTCCAGATTTCAGTTGAGTTTTATGAGTAAATTCTGCCCAACCTTTTGTTGGAAAGAGAGATATTACCAAGGAGCTGACAGGATTGCCGCTGACAGGATTACCAAGTGTCGAAGATCGCCAGGGAGTCGATGACGAAAGGCAAAGGGGACAGCAGCAGAAATAGCAGCAGCAGCAGAAATCAGGCTGGTCGGTCGACCGGTCCGGTCGACCGACATGCACAGCATACACGGGTCTTAGGCGGTCGACCGGCCGGTCGACCGAAATGTCCTGACTGCAGGAACCAAACTCTCTGTTGTCTTGGGTCGACCGGAGAGGAGGTCGGTCGATCAGCCGGTTGACCGACGGTCGGGTTTGGGCGAAAAATCTGCTGCTCCGCAAATCTGGGTATTTAAGCCTAAGGTTGATTTCTAGGGTTTTGTACCTGCAAAAAGGAATTAGCTAGAGCTCTCTTGCATTCAAAGAGACTGCTAACTATTGTAATCATCTTCTTTGTAATTAATCTCTCTATTGGATTGCCCCGAGGACGTAGGCATTGAGGCCGAACCTCGTTAAATCGTGTGTTTTGCGATTTGTGTCTTCTTCTTGTGTTATTGGGTGTTCTTTGTGCTTGGAGATTTGTGAGATTCTCTGTTAGTTGTTGTCATCAGGGCACAACAAGTGGTATCAGAGCTTCCAGGTTGCGCTTAGGATTTCTGAGGATTCGAAGGCTTGAGATCTGATCCGGAGGGGATCGTGTGTCGATCTCAGATCAGAGATATTGGTGTTCGAGGAGATCGTGTGTCGATCTCAGAAGGACACAAGGAGGGCTCGTTGAATCTGTGGTGGAGTAGATCCGGAGAGAAACTCGATCTAGGGTTTCAAGGGACAGGTAAAAATCCGTTTTTTATCTGAGAAGAGATCTATTTCAAGTTGGTTATTCTTCCGCATAGATAGAGGATCAGAAATCTAAATGGCAGAGGAAAGTACTTCGGTTAAGATCATGCATCCTTATCCGAGGATTGACGTGGTGAAGTTCAACGGTACAAATAACTTCAGGATGTGGAGATGCGAGTTATGGATGCGCTGAATGCATCGAACCTCGAAGACACTCTCCTATTGGAAGAAAGAAGAACACGACCACTGATGAAGAGTGGGCGAAGATGAATAGGTCGGCATGTGGCTTGATACGTTCATGCTTGTCGCAAGACATCAAATATCTTGCACAACATGAGACGTCGGCAAAGAAGCTGTGGGATATCCTTGCAAAGAAATACCTGACTAAGAGTGTTGAGTCCGGTTGCAGCTTAAGAGTAAGCTGTATCAGTTTCGGATGATGAAGGGGAGCACAGTGAATGAGCACATCACCGATATACGAAGCTTCTTACAGACTTGATAAACGTGGATGTCACGATAGATGAGGAAGATAAGGCGATCATCTTTCTGAACTCGCTCCCAGCAGAGGAGTATGAGACATACACTCTGACCTTCATTAATGGAAGGCAGACCTTGGATTATGATGAGGTGTCGTCTGCACTGACTAGTTATGAGACGAGGAAGAAGGAGAGACATCCTTCTAGGTCAAGCTCATTGGCGGAGGCACTGGAAGTAAGAGGCAGAAGTTCATCGTGGAAGGGCAAGGAGGTTAGAGGAAGATCGAAGTCCAGGTCGGGCTTCAGGAAACTTAAGAGAAATCAGTGCGCTTTCTGTAAAGAGATTGGGCACTGGAAGGTGGACTGTCCAAAGTTCAAGGGAAAGAAGAAAGAATTAAAGCCTGAAGCAAATCTCGCAAAAGTGGTAAAAACTGCAAGCAGGAAATCACAGGCAGATGGATCAGATTCAGATTCTTCAGTGTTCTCTTTTTCAGTTACGACTCCCGTCATAGGCTACTCGGGTGAAAACGAGTGGATCTTGGACACAGGTGCAACATATCATGTATGTCCTAATCGAGATTGGTTTACCAGTTTTGAAAGTTGGAGGGGTGTTCGGTGGTCATGGGCGATGATCATCCGTGCATCATGGAGGGTGTTGGCACTATTTCAATCAGGATGTTTGATGGGATGGTGAGGGAGCTGAAAGAAGTGAGGTTTTGTACCTCAATTGAAGAGGAACTTGATTTCTGTAGGAGCTTTGGAATCATTGGCCTTGGAGTGTCTATTAAGGAGGGAGTTCTTAAATGACAAAGGGTTCGATGGTAGTGTTGAAGGCCGATCGCCGGAACAACTTGTACTACTTGAAGGGTAGTACAGTGACAGGGCAGGTGGCAGCTTCTACCGGTCAGAAGGAAGATTCAACCCGGCTGTGGCACATGAGGCTGGGACATGCAGGGGAAAAATCAATGCAAGCTCTTGTGAGAAAAGGGTTGCTGAAGGGTGCTGAGACCTGCAAGTTGGATCTATGTGAACATTGCATCATCGGCAAGAAGACCAAGGTGAAGTTTGGCACAGCTTCACACTGCACAGAGGGTATTCTTGACTATGTTCACACGGATGTATGGGGACCTACCAAGACTGCATCGATTGGAGGTAACCACTATTTTGTGTCGTTCATCGATGACTATTCTAGGCGCTGTTGGGTGTACACTATGCGACACAAAGATGAAGTCCTAGAACTGTTCGTGAAGTGGAAGGCTAATCTGGAGAGAAGCACGGGATGGAAGGTCAAGGTCCTCCGTTCTGATAATGGAGGAGAGTACAAATCAGATCCTTTCCTACAGCTATGCCTTGATGAGGGCATAGAGAGACACTTCACGGTAAGAGAGACTCCGTAACAAAATGGGTGGCTGAGAGGATGAACCAAACTTTGCTAGAGAAGGTTCGGTGTATGTTATCCAATGCAGGACTGCCAAAGAAGTTTTGGGCTGAAGCTTTGGCGTATGCATGCCATCTTGTTAACAGGTTGCCATCGTCTGCAATAGGGGGGAAGACTCCTCCAGGGCGGCTCAACCTCTAGGCAAATGAGGCAGTCGCCTAAGGGCCCCAAACATAATAGGGCCTCCAAAATTATAGTATAAATTAGTATTTAACTAAAATAAGAAATATAAAATATAGAAAATATTTTTTATTTGTTCAAGTGGGCGTTCCGGAGTGGTATTGGACATGACTAGAAATTGTGCGGGTTTTGCCTGTGCGAGTTTGAATCCTTTCATCTACGCTTTTTTTGATTTTTTTTCCCTTTTCATTTTTATATTAACAGGAAAAGCATGAGTTTCTTCCACTTTTCCAAGCTAATATCCTCCGCTCCCTATAACTATTTATTATAATTAAAGAGGAGTCTCTTCCACTTTCTCAGTTGTCTTTTTTACTTTCCCTAACTATTTAATTATAATTAGAGAATTTTTCAAAATTAAAACTCTCTGTGTGCAGCCTCACTCTTCACCGCCCTCGTCGCCCAGAGCTCAGACTGATGGTAGGGCCTGCAACTGCTCTATAGAAAAGATACATTAGCAAAATTTGAATACAAAAACTTAATTAAAAACTTTGCATCTTAAAAAGCTCTTAAAAAGCTAGAAGAATTATTTTCAATAAAATAATAATTAAATAAAATATTAGTTAATATTAATTACTTTTTAAAGTATATTTAAAAGGGCCCATTTGAAATTTTCGCCTAAGGTCTCCCTAAAAATTGAGCCGCCCCTGGACTCCTCTTGAAGCTTGGTCAGGGAAAGCTGCTGGGGACTATGATTTTCTATGGATCTTCGGATGTCCAGCCTACTACTATGTCAGAGAAGACAAGTTGGACTCAAGGGCAAAGAAAGGGGTGTTCGTTGGCTTCAAGCGAGGAACCAAGGGGTTCAAAATTTGGGACCAAAAGGACAACAAGTTCATACTCAGCAGGGATGTCACGTTCGATGAGGCTTCTTTGATGAGCCTACGGTCTCTCAGCAGGTGGAGACCAACAAGACCAAGGAGCTATTGCAGCAGGTGGAGATTGATGCAGATCTACCATCTCTAGAGGATTTAGTATCAGTTCGGATCATTCCTGAGGTGACACAGGGTGGTGGTCGAGCAGTTGAAGAAGATGCTGAAGATGTTGAAGAGGGTCAGGAGCAGGTCATGGGTACTGTTCCAGATCCTACTGCATTTGAAAGACCACGAAGGAACACTAGGAGACCAGGTTGGCTCACCACTGATATGGTCGTCGCATATGCACTTCCAGTTATCGAGGAGGCTATTCCATCTAACTTCAGAGAAGCTGAGATCAGTTTAGAAGCAAGGATGTGGAAAGCGGCCATGAATGAAGAGATGCAATCTCTCTACAAGAACGACACATGGGAACTTACCAAGTTGCCCAAGGGGAAGAAGGCCATAGGATGCAAGTGGGTGTTTGCTAAGAAGCAAGGATCTCTCCAAGAAGATGCAGTGCGCTACAAAGCAAGGTTGGTGGCTAAAGGCTACGCTCAGAGGGAAGGAATTGACTATAACGAGGTGTTCTCCCCGGTAGTTAAACACTCGTCAATTCGGATTCTATTGGCCTTGGTTGCGCAAAATGAGTTGGACCTTGACCAACTTGATGTGAAGACCGCCTTTCTCCACGGCGATCTTGAGGAGATCTATATGACACAGCCCACAGGTTACAAAACTGCAGGGAAGGAAGAGTTAGTATGCAAGCTAAAGAAGTCGCTGTACGGATTGAAGCAGTCTCCTAGACAGTGGTACAAGCGATTTGATAGCTTCATCAGGGAGAAGAAGTACACACGTAGCCATTATGATCCATGTGTGTACTACAACAGGCTACCATCAGGTGAATATATCTATCTACTTCTTTATGTAGATGATATGTTGATTGCTTCAAAGTCGAGATCTGCTATTGATTCTCTGAAGAAAGTTCTATCATCAGAGTTTGAGATGAAGGACCTGGGCGAAGCGAGAAAAGTATTGGGCATGGAGATCACTAGAGACAGGAGAGCTGGCAGGATAAGTTTGACTCAGAAGGGCTATTTGGAGAAGGTACTGCAGAGGTTTAATATCAGTAGGATACTAAGTCTGTTAGTACACCTATGGCGCCACACTTCAAATTGTCAGCAAAGATGTCTCCGAAGAGTGTTCAAGAGCGTGAGTATATGTCTCACGTTCCATATGCCAGTGCTGTGGGTAGCTTGATGTAGGCTATGGTGTGTACGAGGCCAGATCTATCACAGGCAGTCTCCATGGTGAGTCGATATATGCATGATCCGGGACAGGGTCATTGGGAAGCTGTGAAATGGATCTTGAGATACATCAAGGGAACAGTTGATGTAGGCCTAGTATTTGAGAAGGACAACACCGAAAAGCAAGAGTGCATAGGGTATGTGGATTCAGACTATGCAGGTGACCTTGACAAACACCGGTCGACGACGGGATATGTCTTCACATTCTCACAGGCACCGGTGAGTTGGCGCTCCACACTTCAGTCTACTGTCGCGTTTTCGACCACAGAGGCTGAGTATATGGCTATGACAGAGGCAATGAAGGAGGCAATCTGGCTTCAGGGGTTGCTTGATGACTTGGGCGTGGAACAGGATATGTTGAAGATAAACTGTGACAGCATGAGTGCCATCTACTTGGCAAGTAACCAGGTCTATCATGCAAGGACGAAGCATATTGATGTCAGGTACTTTCGTTCGGGAGATTCTGGAGGAAGGTGACATCGACTTGTTGAAGATTCACACTTCGGAGAATCCAGCCGATATGCTTACGAAGGTGGTGTCGGGAGTGAAGTTTGCACACTGCAAAGATTTGCTCCATGTCCTTCAGGTGATGTGAGCTTGCTGAAGCTCATTTGGGTGAACTACGGACGGCTTGATCCCTTGGGCAGGGTACGTAGGCAACCATGTTGGTACAGCCGCTTTGAGTCGGTGTTCGGCTCAGATTTGGAAATCTTCACCGAGGTGGAGAATTGTTGGAAAGAGAGGATATTACCAAGGAGCTGACAGGATTGGCCGCTGACAGGATTGCCAAGTGTCGAAGATCGCCAGGGAGTCGATGACGAAAGGCAAAGGGGACAGCAGCAGGAAATAGCAGCAGCAGCAGAAATCAGGCAGGTCGGTCGACCGTCCGGTCGACCGACATGCACAGCATGCACGAGGTCTTAGGCGGTCGACCGGCTGGTCGACCGAAATGTCCTGACTGCATGAACCAAACTCTCTGTTGTCTTGGGTCGACCGGACCGGTCGACCGGAGAGGAGGTCGGTCGATCAGCCGGTCGACCGACGGTCGGGTTTGGGCGAAAAATCTGCTGCTCCGCAAATCTGAGTATTTAAGCCTAAGTTTGATTTCTAGGGTTTTGTACCTGCAAAAAGGAATTAGCTAGAGCTCTCTTGCATTCAAAGAGACTGCTAATTATTATAATCATCTTCTTTGTAATTAATCTCTCTATTGGATTGCCCCGAGGACGTAGGCATTGAGGCCGAACCTCGTTAAATCGTGTGTTTGCGATTTGTGTCTTCTTCTTGTGTTATTTTTGGTGTTCTTTGTGCTTGGAGATTTGTGAGATTCTCTGTTGGTTGTTGTCATCAGGGCACAACACCTTTAGACATTCGGGTGCCACTCCGACTGCCATTACTAAAGCCAACAAGCCAGCTTTGTCCACTTGGAACTGTGATTAAACACCCAATATGCTCGCTAGAGAGGCCAATGGTTTCTCTGGATGCCTTTGGAATGTATTGCGTGCCATTACACATCATAGTTATTATAAAGAGAGATCTAAAGGGGTTAATTTTTTTTTTTACCAAGTAACGTTGAGTCAGATTATTTGCCGTTATGGTGGTCTCAAAATAACTAATTATCCTTAATGTGTTCCTATGCTCTTCGCCTTTAATTCTTCTCTTATTAGAAGCTGTTGCTGATTTGGATGCCTTAGCATTCAATGTGTTCTCCTCTCGGCCTCTTCTTTTCTGACTAGAATGAACTGCTTGCATTGGAGTTGAATCTGAAACACAATTATTATATTTTGAGAAGAAATGTGAAACACACTTTGATTGATAAAAAATTGAAACTGAAAAGGAGAGAGTGTAAGAGAGAAAAATATGTCGTACGAGAGTCTGATTCCAAGTCGATGTAGTCTTTGATGATCTTCTTCTTTCCCGAGGCTCTCTCGCAAGAGGTTTTGTCATAGATTCTGAAGGTGAACAACATATTACCTTTATATTTGAAATGCAATATGTATCCAGCTTCTAACTCATTGTCTCGTATAAAATCTTGCCAGTTCTCTCCTCCCATAAACACACCATTGTTTTCAATGTGAAGTTGACATGCCACATCTTACAATTGGGGCTCACTAGAGTGATCTTGTCCCTGCTCTTGCTCTTCCTAATCTGTTCGGCAACACGAGGAGGAAAAAACTGCATTCAGACATCAATAAAGAGATTTGTGACAGATCCCACGTCAAAGAATAGTAATTGAAACAGATTCATGCATGATATAGGTAGAGATCAAACATACCAACTTAGTAGAGAAATTAGGCATCAAAATCTTTAAGAAACGGCCAATTTCAGAGTCCATATCAACTATTTCTTTTCTCTGGAGAGAAAATAGAGCGAGGCGTGTGTATATAAAGATGAGGAACATGCACAAAAGAATGAAGCATTGGTTTCTTTTTGCTAATGATGGGGCTCTACTTGTAGACTGGTTGGTAATAAGATTAGATGCCATGAGAATAATAGGACCCATAACTAAAAGTAGCAAAGAGAAAGGCTACCCAAAAAATTTCTTGAGGATATAAAGAATCTGCGTATTCTCTCATTGAGTTCTTGAAAAGTGATGAAAAGGCAAAAGAGAGTGGTTTTGTTATTGCCATCACTTAAAAAAGTTTGGCAGAACTTTTCTTCTTTAATTTACGATATAGCAGTAAAATTGGTAAGTTTCAAAACTAGTCAATATTTTTATCACAAGTAAGCATTACTCATTTTGTTTCCTAATAAGCTGAATGTTTTCCTCAGAATCATTTCATAAAATTCTACTCATCTTATATGCGCCTATTTGATTTACTATTGGGTCTCAGATCCATTCACAGTGTCCAAATGCATTTACTCAAACACCAGTCCATAATGCAATCAGAGAGAGCCACAGGTAGGTTAGTGAGGATTGAGGAATATCTTAGTTGATTCAAACAAAATTAGAGTGCAACGCAAAGAATCTCTTCTTTGTTCGTCTGTTAGTTTTATTGTACAAGAATACTATTATGCGCACCACCTGTTTGACAAATTCCTGAACGAATCATGTTTCTAGTTTTGGGTTGTTTCTGAACTAATTATGGCATCGGTCTCCTCAGTTTGCTTACCACCATCTTGGGTTACTTCTAATTTCCAAATGTAGTTTGCGTTTTCTAACATAATTTCAATCCTATGTCAATTTTTCTATTGCAGGAAAGAAAATATAACATTATTATGCGAATGGAAACTGATGGAACCAGTTAAGATTCTACCAGGTAACTATTTTCTCTTTTCTGCAAATAAATTTGGTATATTTTCTACTCAGTGATTTCATATTGCTTTATATAGAAAATGGCATGTTCTTCTATGGATACATTTGAGTGCATTTTCCTTCTGTGGTCCCTCTAAATCTTGATTTTTTTTAATAAGAAAGCTCACCTACCCAGATGGAAGTTTCTTTGAGATTATTGTGCAAAATTTATGCATACAACTTCATTTCTTACATGCCAATCCTTGAAGACCCTGTCGACCATGCGCTGTAAGGTGGCCCCAACATTTTGAGTCCGAAGGGCATCACCTTGTAGCAATAGATTTCCTGACCAGTGGTGAAAGCAGTCTTGCTTTCATCTGGTGGATGCATCGTGATCTAGTTGTACCCAGAGTAGGCGTCCATGAAGCTGAGGAGTTAATGGCCCGCGGTTGCTTCTACTAGTGGATCAATCCTCGGGAGGAGAAAGCTATCCTTTGGGTAGCTTCATTGAGGTTAATGAAGTCGATGCAGACCCTTCACTTGCCATTCTTTTTCTTCACGAGGATGGGATTGGAGAGCCAGTCGGGGTAGAAGGTCTCTCAGATAAAGCCGACCTTTAATAGGCAGTCAACTTCATCACTGATGGCCTGATTTTATTCCTCGTTCATTCTCCTTTGCTTCTTCTTTACTGGATTAGCATCCACCTTGATGGAGAACTTATGACAGATAATACTGGGATCGATTCCAGGCATATCTGTGGAAGACCATGCGAATACATTCAAATTGTCTGACAGAAACTTTTTTGAATAAGGTCTTCTCTTGAGGATGCAACTTCGAGCCAATTCGGAGGACTTGCTTTGGATGATGTTGATCTATAAGAAATGACTCGGGTTTCTCCTTGGTCCTGCTGTCTGGGTCTTTTGACTCAATGGGAGAGTCGGGGTCTGGATTCTACGACTCGACTGGGGGTCAGAGTCTTGGTTTTCGTCATTTTGTAATTGCTATCGGTTAATAATTCTCTTTTACTTCTTCCCATATGGGAATCTTTGTTAGAGATTACTCGGGAAGACTTTGTCATCCAGCCGGACTTCTTTCGGGCTACTGTTGCTATGGTTCGAGTCAACACCTGATCACCCCTTATGTCAGCCATTCCTATCAGTGTAGTGTACTTCAGAAGTTGATGACGGGTGAACGGAACTGCCCGTCATATGAATCCATGGCCTCTCAAGGATAGTATTGTAGGAAGATTCGACGTCAGGACACAGGACTGTAGGCTGTCTAAAAATGACTAACAGACCAGCCATTAAGGAAGCAGAGTCTCAAGCTCTAGACGCGAGGAATCGATGCTCGCGTCTCAGCATTAAGACGCGTTGGCTCTACACCCGCGTCTCAACGTTCAGACGCGTCGGCCCGAAGCCCGCGTCTCAGCATCAAGGCGCGTCGGCCCGACGCCCGCGCCTCAGCATCCAGACGTGAAGGCCCGAAGCCCGCGTCTCAAACTTCAGGGCGCGTTTGGCTCGACGCCCGCGTCTCAAACTTCAAGGCGCGTTTGGCCCAACGCCCGCGTCTCAGTTGCAACTGCCCTGATTGCGGGGCCAGTCACCGCGCATGTAGCGGGTAGTGGCCCCTCATTCGGGAGCGTTTTCAGGAGGCACCTTCACCCCCTGAGACCCCTATAAATAGCCTTGTTTGCTATGAAGAGAGGATCGAAGTTTTTGATAAGGGAGGGAGGCTTTTGGAGAGATCGAAGCCTTGGAAAGGTCGAGAATTAAGAAGGTCAAGGCATCATCAAGATCGATCTAATCCAGACAAGAGGATCATCAAGAGGGAAGCTCAACTTCAAAACGACAAAGGAGGAGACTCTTCAGCGAGCTTACTGAGTACTAGCCGCTCTTCGCCTACCTCCTCTTTGAGAGTTTTGGTAGACGGAGCTGAGTTACTCTTTCTACCGACCGAAGAGGAGACCCCGACGGTCCAGGACGGTCATCTGGTCAACGGAGAACAAGATTCACTCTCCATCGCCACACGAAGAACCCAGCCTTAAACAAAGGGAAGATTCAGACATCCTCCCTCCCTTGTAACTGGAAAAGAAGGAAGAGTAGTTCTTTTGGTTGTAATCGTTTCGCTTGAATCAAGGAAATCTTTTACAGCTAAAACCACTTTCTCCGACCACCAAATTTTCCGGTGCGTACAAGAGATGGCGACTCCGCTGGGGACTACCTTCGTTACTGACGAGCGCACCGTGGTGCAAGATGACGTTCTCCGTAAGGGGAAAATGGTCGAATCCCTCATCGTCGAGTTCGACCAGGCGAAGTATGAAGAGTTCCTCTCTTCTGGCTCCAAGAGCCCAAAGACCCGCGTCTGCCGCAGGGTCTCAAGTGGACAGCCCCCTGAAGCCCAATCTGAGGCTCTGTCGGGTGCTCCTGCTGCCCACTGTGCCAAGTTTGGTTCACGCGCCGACGCCTCCCAGAAGGCCCGCGTAACCTCAGACACCTCTGCTGCGATCAACCGCGTCGCGCAGAACACACGCGCCAACGCCTCTCTGAAGGCCCCGTGGTCCCCGGCACATCTACTGGTGCGATCGACCGTGTCGCACAGAACGCCCGCGTCAGCGTCTCTCAGGAGACCCGCGTGGCAAACACCCCTGGTTCTACAAACCAGGAAGTTGTTGGCTTCTCTCTTCCTCCACGACGCAATCGGAATGCCGAGCGTCGACAGAGAAGACGCGCGCGTCAACACTCGGTCGGAACCGTTCGTTTTCTGACCGGGGTTGGACGCAGCGCACGATCCGATGCCTTGCCCGCACCTCGTCCAGTGCGAGAGGTTCGTGTTTGGCGACCCAAACGCGAGACTCCCCAAGTTGGGCCTTCTGGAGACCAACTTGCCAAACGCCAAAGCGAAGCTTCTGCGTCTCGTCAAACGCAGGAAGCACGCGCCCACAGGCGTGGGGCCCAGCAGCCCACTCTCTCCCAAGTCTCTCTGCTCCAACGCAGCAGACAGCAACGCGAAAGTCGCGTCTCATATCAACAGAGACGCCAGACGCGCGTAACGCAGCCGCGACGCGACAGCCGCGTTTCTGAAACCTGTGTCCAGGCTGAACAGCACATGACTGTCCCCCGTCGTCGACGTTGCGAGACCAGTCTCTTTAATCCCTCTCCCACGGATTTGAGGGATTATTTGACAAGGAAAAGGAGTGCCAATCAGGCCACTTCTCCATGCTGCTGTCAACAGCTCATCCAGATGCTCTCTGGATGCCATTGCGAGTCAGGCGTGCACCAGCCGTCTTTAATTAGACAGCTGACCCTGATTCCCCCGTCAGCTAAAAGAAGACGCTCCCACAGGAGGAGAACCTTCTCAGATGTTGAATACCCGGAGCTTATTGCAAACATGACTAGCAGAAGCAAGGGAAAACAACTAATGGACAACTCAGAGGAATCTGACTCTGAACCAGAGGGGGTGTATCAACACACTCGCACCCGGACAGGGGCCATTCCCCCAATTGACTATAATGCCTTAGCCCGCGGCATTAGAATGGGTGGTTCTCACTCCGCTATAGTGGAGTCGCAGGCTTCAAACTCTTCCGTCGAGAAGGAGGCTTCCGCCTACATGGCAGACACTCCTGAGGAGACGGCCAGGCGTTTAGAACAGACGCAGAAGCACCAGATGGATATAATCGCCTCTCAACAGAGATCCATTGACTCCCTCAAGCATATGCTCGAGAAATTGCTTGAAGAAAGAGCGAGGTCTCCTCCTAGACGACCGAAGGGCAAAGGGAGAAAAGGAGGAAGCCCACCCTCCGAATCTTCTGACGAGACACGACGATCTACCTCGGATGTGTCCAAGCCCTCGTCGCAGGCAAGAAGCGACCAGACCCCGGGAAAGGCTCATGCTAAAAGAATGAGTCAACTGGAGCAGCGCCTCGAGGCCCTTACCAACCGTAAAGGCCTCCAAGAAGCTGGAGTAGTCCGGCCCTATCCGGCCGAGTGGGACTTAGTCCCGTACCCTCCTAAGTTCAAGGCTCCAACTCTCCAAGCATTTGACGGGAAGGGGTCACCCAACCAGCATATCTACTACTTCAAATCCCAGACCGGGAACGTGGTAGATAATGACGCCATCCTGGCGCGACTGTTCATCGGCACCCTGAAAGGGTTGGCTTTTGAGTGGTTTATGAAGCTCCCGGAGGGTTCTATCAAGAACTGGGGGGATCTAGAGAAGCTGTTCTTGACACGCTTCTTCGAAGACGACTCCGAAGTTACAATGCCTACCATTTTAGCTACAAAACAGCGAAAGGGAGAGTCCGTCAAGTCTTTCGTGGAAAGATTTCGGAACATGGCACTCCGATGTCCAAGCGGCATGACCCAGGCCACCCTGGTGGAAACATGTCGCCATAATCTCCAAACCTCACTCCTTGCTCAAATAGGAGTTGCTGAAAGCCGCACCTGGAAACAATTAGTCCAGCAAGGTGAACAGGCTGAGGAGATTGTCGCCCGCGTCAGAGCGGAAGAAGGCAAGCCCAGGCCAGAGAGGTCGACAAGGCGTGCACCAGACACCTCCCTCCAGACGAAGCGGAAGGATAATTTGGCGACGGAGACCAAATCTCCCACCAAACCTCAAACAGGCAGGGCAAGTGGCTCTTCAAGCCAGCTACGCCCCAACAAGTAGTATTCCTTCAAAGAGGAACACGTCGATTCGCTCTTCAAGCTACTCAACAAGAGCAATCGACTGAAGCTCCCTGAAATTAGGCGCCCGGAGGAAGTCGGCAAGACCGACAATCCCACCTACTGCTTATACCACAGGATGCTCGGACATCCTACCAAAAGCTGCTACGTCTTTAAGGACATCCTTCAAGCTCTGATTGACGCGGAGGTATTAAAACTCCGACCGGAGCAGAAGAAGATGACGGCCAATATGACGTCGATTCTCCAGTTTGGGACACGACCCCCGACACCCGTGGGGGTGATCTCTGTCCCGAAAGGAGAACTGAGGGTGGTCAACACAGACCCTCATCAGCAGCGGGAGAAAGGCTTGGTACCCGTCCCTACACCTCGAGGGGAAATCATGTGGGTCCACCCTGACCTCGTCGACGAGCAACAATGGACGACTGTGACCAACAGGAAGTCCAAAGGCAGAGGGAAGGCTTCATCTTGCCATGTGATATGCGCTTCCTCCGAGAAGCGGATACTGATGTTCCCTCGCTGACTGACTCGGAAGAGGAGACAATAGTCCTGGCCGGAACCCGACCCACCAACGGCAGGAACCCGTTCGGGGCAGGCATACCTGAAACAGTATGGCGAGACAGCCGTAGCTTCCTCCACAACCAGCTGCAGAGCCAGCAAAGCCCTCCTCTAAACAGCCTGGGGAGAACAGAAAGAAACTCGGTTTTCTCGAGCTCTTCTAAAAGGTGCAGCAGAAGGATCCTCGACACCTTACCGCTTCGACGTCTTGGCTCAACTAGCCAACATCCCGGCACGCATTACCTTGTATGAGCTCCTGAGGCTATCAAAGTCAACCAGAGAGGCTCTACAAGAAGCTCTGGCAAATGCTGAGGTCTTTATGACCCGCGTGCCAAGGGAGGAAGATGTAGAGGATTGCCTCCACGCCTCCCCAAATGCTCCCTGCATCACCTTCACAACAGACGACATGCAGGTTAAAGGGAAGCATGACCGACCCCTATACTTCACAGGGTATATTGGGTCATCCGAGGTGAACCGCATCCAGGTAGACCCAGGGTCTGCGCTAAGCATCATACCTCGCCGGGTTATGCAGTTTCTAGGCATTCCTACCCATCGTCTGAGCCCTACCCAGACGACTATTTACGGGTTCAATGCCAACAGCTCCCGCCCGATGGGGAAGATCAAGCTCAAATGCCAGATCGGGAGCCTCAAGTCGGAAGTGACGTGTTACGTCATTGACGCGGACACTTCCTACAACCTGTTGCTGGGACGACCATGGATTCACCGCAATTCCATCGTTCCCTCTACTCTCCACCAAGTCATGAAATACATTGACGAGAGTGGACAGGTCCGAACGTTGATTGCCGAAAGGCATCCGTTTAAAGGGGTTGAAAATTATTTCACGGACTCCCTCTTATATCAGGATCCGGAGGAGACTAATGAAACCCCACAACCAGAGGAGCCAGACTCTGGTAATGAAGCTGACATTGAGCCTGAGAAAGAAGAGTGCCTGTGGGAGTTGGAACCACTTGTAAAGAGCACTAATAAGCTCGATGTTGATACCACCGACGATGCAGGCGGTTGGTATATTAATGAAGATTTAGATTTCGCGTATTTCCCTGCGTGTGAGTCTGATTCAATACCGTCGGATACTAGTACCGACGTGGACGATGACCTCTGGTCGGCAATAGATGCTTTGACATCTTTGCATGTACCGGTGAAATCATCCTTCGGGACATACCAAGATAATGGTGACGCGCAAGAGTCTGTATTCATGGTTCCAGCCAGACGAAAAGGCCAAAGACCAATACTTTTTGGGCGAATCGCGTCTGAACCAATGCCCCACGAAGAATCGGAAGGTGAGGATGAATCCCCTCAGTTCGATCATTACGAACCGAGAACGCTCAGGATGATGAAGCGCATGGGGTATGATCTAACCAACAGACCAGGGTTGAACTTCGGAAAAGGAAGAAGAACACTGCTTCGATCCTTTGTACCGAAAGGGAAACCCCTGATTACTATCATCAGACGCGCCGGGGGTTGGGCTATATATCAACTCCAGTGCCATCAGCCTCTGATTCGGAGAGACTGTCAAGTCATGACTGCTCATCAGACACGTCGTCGTGGGAATCAGATGTCAGTGTCGGCAACATCTTCAAAGGGCTTTCAGTAAACATGGTTTCGACAAGCCATCTGGAGGATGAAGATGAAGAAATGATCCAATCTGATACAGATACTTGGATCAAACATTTGAATGCTCTTTGGGATATCCGCTTTGAACAGCGTGAACCACCCACAGAAGACAAGGTTGTTCAAGTCAACCTAGGAGATGAAGCCAATCCTAAACCCATCTTCATAAGTGACGGCCTGTCGCCTCCAGAGAAGAAGGATTTAATATCTCTTGTACAAGAGTATATAGATGTCTTCGCCTGGAATTATGAGGACATGCCTGGACTTGATCCTCAAGTGGCTATGCATCGCCTCAACATCAATCCGGACATGAAGCCTGTTAAACAACAGCAGCGACGGTTCCGTCCAGAGATAATGGAGGCAATTCAATCAGAAGTTAGAAAGCTCATCGATTCCGGCTTCATCCGGGAAGAACAACATCCCGACTGGGTAGCCAACATCGTCCCCGTCGCCAAGAAGAACGGGAAGATCCGGATCTGCATCGACTTCCGTGATCTAAACGAGGCCTGCCCCAAAGACGAATTCCCATTGCCAATCACATGTCATGATTGACAATACTTGTGGATTCGAGCGAATGTCCTTTATGGATGGGTTCTCAGGATATAATCAAATCAAGATGTATCCCGATGACGAAAAGCACACCTCCTTCAGGACACCTCTAGGGGTATATTTACACCGTTATGCCCTTCGGTCTGAAAAATGCGGGGGCAACCTACCAAAGGGCCATGAATGCCATTTTCCATCGGCAGATACGCAAAACGGTGGAATGTTATGTCGACGACATCGCGGTGAAAAGCCGCACTAAAGGTGATCACACAGCAGACCTGAGGGTGGTCTTCGACATCATGCGGGCTCATCAATTGAAGATGAACCCCACCAAGTCCTTCCTGGGGGTAGCCAGTGGCAAATTCCTAGGGTTTGTTGTGACTTCCACAGGAATCCATTTGGATCCGGAGAAAGTCCGTGCTATCCAAGAGATGCAACCCCCCAGAAGCCTCAAGGAGCTCAGGGGATTACAAGGACGATTGGCATACATCCGCAGATTCATTTCAAATCTCTCCGGGAGATGCCAACCCTTCGCTAAGCTGATGAAGAAGGGCGTTTCGTTCATTTGGGACGACGCTTGCCAGCAAGCATTTGAGGAGATCAAGCACTACCTCACCCAACCACCAGTCCTGGCAGCTCCGGTATCCGGAAAGCCTTTCCTGGTGTACGTCCCGATCAATGGATCATTCTTTGGGAGCTCTACTAGCTCAGAATGATGACCAGGGGCGAGAACAAGCAATCTACTACCTAAGTAGAACGATGATCGGAGCCGAACATCGGTACAACCCGATCGAGAAGGAATGTTTGGCACTGGTGTTCGCTATTCAGAAAATGCGACACTATCTGGTGGGCCAAACCATAAATGTCATATCCAAAGTCAACCCCCTGAGGTTACTTATGACAAAGCCTTCTTCACTAAATGGCCGGCTGGCAAAATGGGCCATATTGCTATCACAATATGAGATGCACTTTCTGCCACAAAAGGCTATTAAGGGACAAGCGGTAGCGGACTTCTTAGCTGAACACCCAGATCCTAGGGCAGCCAAACTCTACGAGGATCTCCCAGACGAGGTCGCCGAAGCTGCCTAGCTCAGACATCGTTCGAAAGTCAAGTATGGCAACTTTTC
Source organism: Agave tequilana (assembly GCA_038442645.1). Classification (NCBI taxonomy): domain Eukaryota; kingdom Viridiplantae; phylum Streptophyta; class Magnoliopsida; order Asparagales; family Asparagaceae; genus Agave; species Agave tequilana. The sequence continues at coordinate 113,483 of JAVJIF010032122.1, read as the reverse complement.
TTCGACGGTGCATCCAGGGCAAGCCCAAAGGGACACACAGTAGCGGGGGTAGGAGTGGTACTCGTCTCCCCATAAAATTACGTGATTCCCCGAGCTGTCTCGTTAACCGAGCCCTGTTCCAACAATGTGGCGGAATACAACGCTCTTTTGATTGGGATGCAATTCGCCGATGAGATTGGCGTTAAAAATCTCGAGGCATACGGTGATTCTAAACTCATCGTCAGCCAAGTTCGCGGAGAGTATGAGGTCAGGCATGAAGATCTAGTACCCTACTACAACGCGACAATCCACATGGCCGAGAGGTTTTCAAACTTCTACATCAACCATGTACCGCGCAAGCAAAATGCGCATGCAGATGCACTTGCATCCCTTGCTGCCTCCTTAGCTCTTCCAGCTGGAGCAATGGAGAAGGTATTCGTCTATAGCCACGACCTATACTGCCCAAAAAGTCCCCTCGGAGACTACCAGAGGTCAACGGGAGATCGTCGCGGTAAGGAAACACTTGAAGTGTCACCGATCCTGAGCTTAAAGACTGGCGATTCCCCTACATTGATTTTGTCTTATACGGCATCTTGCCCGAAGACACCAGGGAGGCGGCTGCCATCCGAAGGAAAGCCTCCAAATTCTACTACAATGCGATTTCGCGAACATTGTATCGTAGATCGCATGACGGGATCTTGCTCCGGTGCCTCTCATCAAAAGAAGCCCACGAAGTGTTGAAAGAAGCCCACGATGGTACGTGTGGAGCTCATCAACCTGGCCCGAAGCTGGCAAACCGACTCCAAAGACTGGGTTACTACTGGCCCAAGATGGTTGCCGATGCTGTTGCCTATGCCAAAAGATGTCACGCCTGTCAAATACATGGCGATTTCATCCATCAAGCACCAGGATACCTCCACTCTACGACCTCTACCTGGCCGTTCGAAATGTGGGGGATGGACGTGATTGGTCCTATCAGCCCACCATCATCAAAGGGACATCGGTTCATTCTAGCGATAACCGATTACTTCTCAAAGTGGGCCGAAGCTATCCCTTTGAAAGAGGTGAAATCTTCTAACGTGATCAAGTTCGTGAAACATCACGTTATTTACCGCTTCGGTGTGCCTCGGCGGATTGTCCATGACAATGGACCCCAGTTCATCAGCCAGGCTTTTCAGAGATTCTGCGCCAAGTTCAGAATCCAGAGTGTGTCATCAACGGCATACTATCCGCCCGCTAACGGCCTCGCAGAAGCTTTCAATAAGACTATTGGCAAGCTTCTCAAGAAATTCGTCTCGAAAAGTCAACGAGACTGGGACGATAAGTTGGGCGAATGCTTATGGGCCTATCGCACGACTGTGCGAACCCCAACTAAAGCCACGCCATTTTCCTTGGTGTACGGATGCGAAGCCGTCCTTCCACTGGAAATCCAAATTCCATCTCTTCGCGTCGCCTTGACAGCGGAGATGACAACAGAGGAGAAGCATCGACAGCGACTCCAAGAATTGGAAGCCTTGGACGACAAGCGTCTGCAGGCCCAACAACAAATCGAGCTTTACCAAGCTCGTATCACCAGAGCCTTCAACAAGAAAGTCAAATCGCGAACTTTCAAGAAGGGCGACCTCGTCTTAGCCGTCCGAAGACCCATGGTCATGACGCACAAGACGAAAGGAAAATTCCAACCCAAATGGGAAGGACCGTTTGTAGTAGAGTCAGTCTACTCAAATGGATCGTATCGCCTCATAACCTCAAATGGCAATACACTCATGATGCCAATCAATGGCAAATACCTGAAGAAATACTATCCCTAGATGGCATTCTTCCACCGATCAGGTTAAAAGTACACCTCTGATCAAACATCCGACGCCCTCGACGGCTAAGGATAGAGGAAAATGTTGGCCTTTAAGCCCAACATAAGTCCTCGACAACTCACCATGCTGAGGGGAATAGCATGGCTAGCTCAACTCAAACGGTAGTTGGTAAAGGCATGTCAAACCCGTTGACTGCTGAGGATTTGCTAAAAATCCTAAGGGACACGTTCCCATTTGATCCGACGCCCTCGACGGCTAAGGATAGAGGAAAATGTTGGCCTTTAAGCCCAACATAAGTCCTCGACAACTCATCATGCTGAGGGGAATAGCATAGCTAGCCCAACTCAAACGGTAGTTGGTAAAGGCATGTCAAACCCGTTGACAGCTGAGGATTTGCTAAAAATCCTAAGGGACACGTTCCCATTTGATCCGACGCCCTCGACGGCTAAGGATAGAGGAAAATGTTGGCCTTTAAGCCCAACATAAGTCCTCGACAACTCATCATGCTGAGGGGAATAGCATGGCTAGCCCAGCCCAACTCAACGGTAGTTGGTAAAGGCATGTCAAATCCGTTGATAGCTGAGGGTTTGCTAAAAATCCTAAGTGGACTTGATTCCACTCTTCCCTCCAAAAATCCCTTACCAATTCTCATCCATAGAATGGTAAGACCACAAAATGCAATCATTACCATGTTAACACTATACCTCTGGTAATGAATACTCTTTGTCGAGTATAAACCTTGCTTGTTAACTCTGCATAGAGTAACAAACTCTCAAATTTGCCAAGTTAACACTATACCTCTGGCACTTCAAATTCCACTTGTCAATTCTCATCAACAGAATGACAGGTCCTCAAATTGCTCCTATCGCAAGCAAATTCTTGTCAAGTTAATATCACACCTCTGACAAACTACTGTTTAAGTTAACATTACACCTCTAAGCGGTACCTCGAGTGTCTGTCAAGTTAATATCACACCTCTGACAGTTACCTTTCTTCAGACTTCCATATCGAAGCTGAAATAGACGATGCCAAGTTAACACTACACTTCTAGCATCCGAGTCATTGCTAAGTTCAACAATACACCTATGGCTATGACCTTTCCTCGACTTCTTTAAGCCGAGACGACTAATGCCAAGTTCAACATTACACCTCTAGCATTACTATCACTGTTAAGTTAAACATCACACCTATGACAGTGACACCCTCAGTTTTCCCAAATAAAACTGAGATGCTGATGAGTTAGGTTAATATCACACCTCTAACTCACATCCTTGTCAAGTTAACATTACACTTCTGACAAGACTACTTCTAAACCGTTAAGTTAATATCACACCTCTAACGGTAAAAATCTTACTAGATTCCCCAAGTCTAGTTTCATTTGATATTCTCCCCAACCGAGTATCAAATTCATTTTGGAGCAGTGTTGGTTAACATTACACCGATAAACAGTGCTTCCATCAAAATCCCCAGCTGATCTTTAAATCAAGTTAATCCCAAATCCTTGATAAAAGTTCACCTTCTCTGGGGGTACGCACTCCACTTGTCACTTTCTTTTATAAAGTGGCAGGTCCACCAAAATCATTCTTTTGCTTCTAAAACAAAACGTTCAAGACAACAGAAAGAGGCAAAAAGAAAAGTGTCACTTTTATTCATATCCAAACACATGAAAGTGATACAAAACGCTCTCTTATATAATAAGATTGAGTGTTACAATTAAGGAGTACAAAGAAGTCCCTCTCTCTCTCTGAGGCCGTACTCACTCCTTGAAGCCGCATCTGATCCTAAGTGCATGATGTCTGAAGAAGTGGCGACTGTTGGACCGGTTGCACTTTGATGCATGACGCCAACTTCGAAAGCGCCCTAGCTGACCAAGCCAAGAGCAATGGTGTTCTTGAGGTCCGGTGGCAACAGAAGGTCCTGCAACCCTTCGTTCAGGCGCGTCTCTTTCCCTAGTAGACCATCCAACAAACATGGAGTCACTCCTGGGGTGAGAGAGGAAGTTTAGGAGTCATCACAAAGGATGCCACCCTCCACTAGGTCCAGCGGCAGCAGAGAGTCCTGCATTCATCACCATCCCTTTCCCCAGCAGGCCATCCAACGGAATGTCCTTGATGTCACTTCTGGGGTAGGGAGAGGAAGAGGATCTCATCCGCCACCGTAACCGCCGGACCACCCTCGCCGATACTCAGCCTATCCGTCTCTTGCACCAGATCTGAAGAGACCTTGGCGAGGGTTGGGTCCTCGTCAGAGATGTAATATACTCTCTTATAGGTGACGAGGACCATATATACTCTCTTATAGGTGAACATCGAACAAGTTCGCCGGCCAAAGCATCCTTCCAGGGCCCAGCAAACCAGCAAGTCTACCTGCAAGGAATGAAACAAAAGGAATCAGAACAATCTGCAACTTAGTATGCTTCAACAGAGAAAAACTAAGTTACAAATGCAGACTGCGGACGCGGGAATGATCCACGCAGTCAGCCAAGCAGACGCGGGAATGATCCACGCAGTCAGCCAAGCAGACGCGGGAATGACCCCGCGGTGAGCCAAACTGCTGCGTCAGCAGAGACAAACGCGAATCAAAACGCGGTCTCATTCTACGCCCAAGTCGAAAGCACAGACGCCTAAAAGCACAGACGCCGAAAGTTGTCATCTCCTTGTTGAGTGAACAAGAGTTGCAAGGCTCGGGTCTGAAACCTTTTTGGGAATTCGTCCAAGGCAGTGGCTATAAAACGCGCTAAGGCAATAGCCATAAAACGCGCCAAGACAGTGGCTTTGAAACGCAAGCTTTGTGAACAAAGCCAGCGCCAAGTGCCAAAGACCCCTGCACTCGCGTCCAGAGAAGTTTAAATCTGTAGCGCAAATTTCAGAAGGAATGCACCAACACAGACTTCGTGAGGGGGTCCAGATAATGGTGATGCCAAGGTGCAGGCCGTGGTAGATTAAAATATCATGGCTAATTGGGGACGGCGTACCAACAGAGGCCTCTACCAAGAGTCGGGCTCTCTGCATCCAAACGCGGACGTGCAAGATGATCAGAGAGACACTCTGCCCCGAAGAGACCAACAGGAGCATACAAGCCCTAGGTCATCTTCATCCACAGAGCCATCCTCATCCATGGAGACAATACTCTGAAGAAGATGAAGGTTCTCAGAGCGCTCGCTCTCAAAAAGAAAACAGTCCAAAGATTGGATTGAAGGAAGAGGGTTAGCCCTATTTATAGGCAGACCCTAGTAACTGCTATTAATGGTGCATCAAACAGAACCGTCGCGCACGACTGTCAAAGCCCAATAGAGGACTGACGCGTGGAGCGTCGCTTTGGGAATCGTCGCAGACACCGGTTTCCAACCGCCAGCGCCGGTTTTGCATTAAAGAGCATTAAAACGCCCAAGTCAAATAAAAAATTGACGCGTGGACAACCGCCTTGGAAAACAACGGATGACCCGGTTTCCCAAACGTCGGTGAAGACTTGACGTCCAATCGTCAGTGAAGACTTGACGGTCAAAGATCCCACAAAATCTTTAAGTCAGGCTGCATCAAACGCAGACAGCAAAGTCGCGTCCGGCTGTATTAAACGCAGATGGGAAAGCCGCGTCTAAGAATCCGCGTCACCGTTCTCAAATTAAAAGGCATTCACCCGCGCTTTAAAGGGGCGTCCACGTGACTCAAAATCGCGTCCTTTCAGCAAACAATGCGGCCCCTCGCGTCTGCCCTATCTGCGTCTTACTCAGCGAGACCAATTCGAGGTTCACTCTGTGATTGACGCCGCGTCTCATCAAAAGGACTTAGTGAAATCTAAGTTCCTATGAATGATGACCGCGTCTCACCCTGTGATTGACGTCGCGTCTCAGCAAAAGGACTTAGTTCTATCTAAGCTCCTACGGAATGATGACCGCGTTTCACTCTGTGATCAGTGTCGCGTCTCATCAGGAAGCCGCGTCTCATCAGGAAGCCGCGTCTCATTGAAAGGACTTAGTCTCGCCTAAGTTCAATCTTCACAACTAGTGATCAAGAGTTGGACTCATCCACAACAGGACAAAGAAATTGGGACAAAAGCTCTAAAGAAAACTTCTATTATTATATCAAGAAATGATAGAAGTGGATACAAACACTCTTAATAAATAGAGTGTCCCTTTTCTTTACAAAAAAAAAAAGAAGAAGAAAAGAAGGCTAAATGTCCTGGTTCGCCAAGGAACGGATTTGTTCCCTAAGGCGGTGAATCTCATGCTGGCGCGTCCTCTCAGCCTCCATGATAGCCCGGTCCCGCAGCTCCCGCTCAGATAAGAAATTTCTGGCAGCCAGCTGCATCCGCAGAGATTCACCCTGGAAGATTGTAGGGATAGACTCTCTTCAGCACGCGCCGTAGCAGGCCCGTTGCTCCTCAAGCTCCTTTTTGAGGGAAACAAGTTTCTCCTCATTTAGCGCAAGAACAGCTTCCGCCTTGGCGATAATGTCCCGAGTTCTGAGGATGACTTGCTGCTCCTTGCTCTGCACACTGAGCTCAGATTCCCTCGAATCTCCGGCTAATTTTTGGAATTCAGCCTTGGAATATTCAAGGTCACGGACCTCGGCAGCGATCTGTGCCTCCGCCTCCTGTCGCTCCCGTTCCTGATCAGCTAGGAGCCTAGTCAAGGTGGCCTGGGCTTCATTAAAAGAGCCAGCATCTTCCAAAGATTCCAGCTCCCGCAGGTTATCTCCGAGTTGCTCTACCACCCGCAGGCATGCCCTGGCAAGTGAAGGGCCTCCCGCCAATTCGACGCTCATGGCCATATTTTCAAGAAGCCTCTGGGCGAACTGGAAGGTGCTGTGTCCACAGAAGATGAGATCAATACATGATCCCATCGAGGTGAAGAATTGTTGCACCCATCTGACGTGCCAGCTCCCCCATGTCTTTACCACCTGAGAAGCTTCCCGACCCTTTTTCTGTCACGGGATAAGGGATATAGGGCGGGTCTTCTCGCACAAGAGCCGTGCCGGCCGTCGATGTAGCAAGAGCAAGACTACCCACTGGCGCTTCCTGGAGCGCTGCCTCTGCAGGAGCTTCCACGACCAATGAAGGAGTTGTAAGCACAACCTCTTCAGAAACTTCCACCGAGGATTGAGCTGTGTGGCCTTCTGGAAGGGTGCCGATCGTCGGACTCCCCACCTGAGCCCCCTCAGTCAGAGCTGCCTACTAGGTTCGAGGTCCAGAGGCGTCGAGTCCTGTGGAATGGGAGTCTCCCCAGCTTCAGCAGTAGCCTTCTCCACCGGCAGAGTGAGAGCCTCCTCAGCCTCAATGGTTGTTTCCCCTCCTGGCAAAGGGGAAGGCTCCCAACTTCAACAGCTGCCCCCTCCGAGTTATCTCAGCGGCCGAAGCCTCAATCCCCTTGGGCTGGGTCAACTCTGTTTCCATCGTCTCGACATGCGAGGAAGTTGTACCTTCAGCAGAGATTATCGCCAGCGGTAACGCAGTCGATGATTCACCCTCATGTTGGTCCTCCTCCGAGATGTCAAAGAATCCGCCCTGATCAGGAAGAGCGGGTTCATCGCCATAATCGACTTTATCTTCAAAGTCACTTTCTCCCGATGACGAAGAAGACGATAGCGCCACGCGAGGAAGCTCCGCAACAGGAGCCTTACCCCCAATCACTCACAGTGGTAGGACTAGGGTCGACTGCCCGAGGATTGGAAATAAAGACACTAGGAGACCCCGGCTGCTGTACCTCGTCTCTCCCTTCATGAGCAGAAGGAGACTCGCCCATTATGTCAACCTCCGGTGACTCGGTATCACCAGCAACAAGGGTCGCTCAACGAGCTCCCCTTCTTCCACGGTCTCGCTGCGCGACCTAGGAGCACGGACCGAGCTTGGAAATCTTCATCTTCCAGCGGTTCAACTCTAACAGGGACACCTTCAGGAGGAGCCTCAACTCCAGCAGAGATAGCTCTGGATTGAGAGACTTCAGCCGTTAAGTCCCTCCGAGCCTTCTTTGGGACAGGCTCAACTACAGAAGCAGAGCGTCGACGACGCTTCCTCGCCAATTGCTTCGACCTCCTTGCCGGTCGCGGCTCTACTCTCATTGCTGGTGGCTCCGCCCTCGTCGCCTGCGGCTTTGCCCTTGCCGGTCGCGGTGCTGCCCTCACTACTGAGGGCTCCCTCCTTGATCGTTTCTCGACCTCCCTCTGAGCTTTCAGGTACTGGTCGAGGAGTTTAGTACGTTTACTGGATTCAGACCTCTCCTCGAGACTGGCATTGATACTCTCAAGACATGAAGACTCCGGAATAAGATCTGGCGTCTGGCCGGCTTGGGAGTACCAAGTACAGAAGCTGAAGCTCATACGGCACTTAGGCGCCTCGTCGGGTAGATGGAACGTTGCTCCCGTCCCTCCAGCCACACTGTAATACCAAGCCCGAGCGCCTTCGAACAGGTTCCCGTCAAAGGCAAGTTGAGCATTTGGGATTCCCGACGTAAAGCTGATCATAGCCAAATTGTCGGGCAAAACGACTTGGCATATACGGTTCGATAGTGCAGGAAGTTCCTTGGCGAAACAGCACATATCCTGGTCGTATATTGATCAACCACCAGAAGGCTCCAGCAGGCAATTGCGAGAAGTCATCCCGCCCAGCGACATCCGTGAACAGCTCCCGGGGGCTGCACCTTGAACCTCTGGAAAACAACGGTTAAGCTGATAGTTCGTGGCACAGGAAAGACGCTTCCTAATGTAATACAGGTAGGTGTCATGCCACTCCGAACGTTCCAGCCGCTGCACAAATGGGATATGATCCACGCTCCCACGCGCCGCCGTCATTAGAGATGGGCAATGCATCACGTACCAAGCCATGAGGTACGTGTAAGGCAGCTCAATCCGCGGGTTGGGGTGCTTCACCGTCGGGTTCCCCTCTGAGTCGGTATACGGCTCCCCACGAGAATTAGCAGTCTTTGGGGGTTCGCAGAAGCTCTTGGTCAGCACCCGCAGCCCGCTTTGAATACCAGCCACCACGGCTGGAAGAAGGGCTATGGGGTGGCCATGAGCCAAGAGTACCGCCGGGTACACCACATCTGCCACAATAACTTCATGTGGTAGCGTGGGCACCACACACCTCTTCAGCCACAACATCAGGAAGCCCGCCAACAGCGCCTGATCAGAAATAGGGGTCCGGGCTTGATGGTGAAAGCTCTCAAAGACCAAGTCAGGGTCGAAGCCGTCCTCGTTCGACTCCGTGGTGTAGAACTTGTCAGAAGCTGCGTCGATCCTGTCTTCAACTTCCCCACCAGAACTAGGAGCTAGTCGGATTACTGGGAGATCTTTATTGCTGACATTATTAAACAGATAATCAGCCCAGGATAGTTGCTGACGACCCCCTGACCTCCAGGCAGTTGTCTGGCCGCAGATGTAGAAATGGCACATCACCTCCCAGTAGGTCTCGTACACTTGAGGAGATTCTTTTTCCAAAAGGCGCAGTTCCCTGGTGGTTAGGACAAATTCCTCGTAAGGAATATCCCCTGACGACAACCCGGAGACCTCATACAACTCGTGCAGGGCAAGGCCCATCTCTCCGACGACCGGAGTAAAGAATGTCCCCGTCCGAGGATTGTAGCGCTCCAGAATCCCAAAGAAGTTATGAGAACTCATCAGGACGCCCCACTGCACGGCCCTGACTGCTGGGTACAGCCCCACACGCTTCAGCGGCCCCTCAAGATTGGTAAGGACAAACCCACCATCCTGCCCCACCAGTAGTTCCCTGGAGAATGGACCCATCCATACGCACGGAAGTCGACAGGATAGTCACCCCTGCTTCTATGAAGGAATTGAGGAAGGTGGTAGCAAGCTCCGGATCTCTCCAATTGGGATTTCAGGCTTGGACGACGCAGGGTACAGTCCGACAACTGACCCGTCATGACTATCATGGCGGTCTACCTTTTGGAGGCCAAAGTCACCAAGGGCGATCTCAGGGATATACTGGGAAATGTCCAATTCCATCTTCCGGGGGACAGACATGTGTTGAAAGTAGGACATCGGGAACATCCTCTCCATGTCTGGAAGAAAGAATCTTCCGCCCTTTATCTCACGGAGCCATTTATAGGTCCCCTCAGACACACGACGGCCATCATCATAGATATGATCCCCAAAGAAGAAGGCAGGCTTCTCCAACTTGACGCCGTCATCCGTTTTGAGTGCGGCATCGGTCATAAGTGCCCGAAAGGTTCTCCTGCTAACATTAGAGAGCCTGCGATCCAGTAACTGGTCAGCAGTCACGGGGACACTCATTCTTTGCACAAAGGTCAAGCCCCGGTCGGCACCACCCACGCGTCCAAAGTGGTGCATCTTGGCAAGTGAACCTGAAACATGCGGCACTGCAAAAGAAGAAGACACTTGGTCAGATACTTTGCCAAAAATAAGGGAAGACGCTAAGTGTTCAAAACGCAGCCGAGACACTGGACGCAGGAGTTATCATCCGCGTCCAGACCTGCGAACTTGCACCAAACGCAGAAGAGATACTGGACGCAGGAATTTTTCGAATCCGCGTCCAGACTTGCAAAGCTGCGTTCTGCAAAACAAGACTTATGAAAATTCTAAGTACTTGGACTCAAACGCCAGATTCTACAAAATCGGCGGTTGAAGACACAGAACGCAAGGATCAAAGCTGCGTTCTGCAAAACAAGACTTATGAAAATTCTAAGTACTTGGACTCAAACGCCAGATTCTACAAAATCGGCGGTTGAAGACACAGAACGCAAGGATCAAATCCGCGTTCTGCAAACCAAGACTTGTGAAATTTCAAAGTGCTTGGACTAGAGACGCCAGCGCCTGATGGCACAAACGCGGCACATGGATCAAATCTGCGTTCTGCAAATCGCGTCCAGAGACCTTCACAATTAGAAATATTCTAAGTGAAGGACCCAGAGTGCAGAGTTCACCAGCGTCGGATCATCAGGCCGCGCGCCCGGTTATCATCTCAAGGACAGCGTCCGAGAATCAAACACGATCTTGTGTTAAAGGTCCTTAGGGTTCTATGAACATGTTTTAATGGCGGAACCCACACCGAAGGTGCATTTTTACCTCGGAAAAACACCCTCCTGCGCAGAGGAAGCATCTCTCTCAGCCTCGGCGACGGTCGCCCTTGAGGTCGATGCAGTCGGTTTCGTCTTGGGAGCCATTGAAGATCAAGAAATCCGAGCGAGGAGATGAATAGTTGAACAGAGAAGGAAGTTCTTTTTTCTCAGAGAATGCGTTTCGTTCGGAGAAGAAGATACATCTCTCCAACTGTTGCCTTTTATAGGCACGGAGATTCGCGAAGATACGCAGCGTTTGGCCCAATAAACGCTGCAGCGAATCACTGCCTGACGCGTGGAGCCAAATCATTGTTTGAACAGGGAAGATCATGCGTCGCGACCCCCCGCACAAGTCAGAAGTTGACACGTGGAGCAGTTCATTTAATGAACCGGGAGATCCGCGCGCCAAAAGGCGAAATCTTGCCGTTTCCCCAGGCCAGCTGGCGGGCGTAATCATGACATGGCACAGGAGCGCGCCCCAAAGTACGCGGCTCTTCGATGGACATGCCCCGTCAGCATCATCATAAATGCATCCAGAAAATCGCGTCTGCCTTATGAAGATCGTCGCGTTTCCATCGCCAAAAGTCGCGTCTCGCTAAGAAGTCGCGTCTTTAAAGCAGTCTCTGCTTTTTCAAAAAGGAACCTGCGTCCAGTCTCCTGCTTCTGCAAAGTCAGTTCAACAGTGCACTGACGCAAACAGACAACCAACCACTCCCGGCCAAAAGCGCACCCGTGACAGACTAAAAGCAATCGGGGAGGTCTAGACTGTGTATCTAGACACTCAACATGATCAACTCTGACGGCTTCAAAGAGTTCAACAGTACACTCACGAAGACCAATTCCAGATAAGATCAAACCCGAAGCATCAACAGTCCAGTCATAAACGCGAACACGGCTAAGATCCAAAGTATTCCGAAATCCGTCCCATTCAACTGCGGAATATCAGAAACTTTGGAGGGGGTTCTGTAGGCTGTCTAAAAATGACTAACAGACCAGCCATTAAGGAAGCAGAGTCTCAAGCTCTAGACGCGAGGAATCGATGCTCGCGTCTCAGCATTAAGACGCGTTGGCTCTACACCCGCGTCTCAACGTTCAGACGCGTCGGCCCGAAGCCCGCGTCTCAGCATCAAGGCGCGTCGGCCCGACGCCCGCGCCTCAGCATCCAGACGTGAAGGCCCGAAGCCCGCGTCTCAAACTTCAGGGCGCGTTTGGCTCGACGCCCGCGTCTCAAACTTCAAGGCGCGTTTGGCCCAACGCCCGCGTCTCAGTTGCAACTGCCCTGATTGCGGGGCCAGTCACCGCGCATGTAGCGGGTAGTGGCCCCTCATTCGGGAGCGTTTTCAGGAGGCACCTTCACCCCCTGAGACCCCTATAAATAGCCTTGTTTGCTATGAAGAGAGGATCGAAGTTTTTGATAAGGGAGGGAGGCTTTTGGAGAGATCGAAGCCTTGGAAAGGTCGAGAATTAAGAAGGTCAAGGCATCATCAAGATCGATCTAATCCAGACAAGAGGATCATCAAGAGGGAAGCTCAACTTCAACAACGACAAAGGGAGGAGACTCTTCAGCGAGCTTACTGAGTACTAGCCGCTCTTCGCCTACCTCCTCTTTGAGAGTTTTGGTAGACGGAGCTGAGTTACTCTTTCTACCGACCGAAGAGGAGACCCCCGACGGTCCAGGACGGTCATCTGGTCAACGGAGAACAAGATTCACTCTCCATCGCCACACGAAGAACCCACCTTAAACAAAGGGAAGATTCAGACATCCTCCCTCCCTTGTAACTGAAAAAGAAGGAAGAGTAGTTCTTTTGGTTGTAATCGTTTCGCTTGAATCAAGGAAATCTTTTACAGCTAAAACCACTTTCTCCGACCACCAAATTTTCCGGTGCGTACAAGGACTCTATAAGAACGTTGTACGGATCCGCTCGGACGGGGGACACAATTGTTCCTAGCGCCTCGCTCTCATCAAATCCATAGAGAAGCAACTGGGTTAAGGGAGAATCGTCTTTTGAGCTAACTCGGGAGTATCCTCCATTCGATCTAAGGCGTGTCCGTACAAAATGTTAACACTGCTTTCTCCGTCGACCAAGATTTTTGACATTCAAAAACAACTGATATGCATTGTCACGCCTAAAACATCATTGTGCGGAAAGTGCATGGCATAGGCATCGCTCATCGAGAAGTAGATGGGCCTGCCCGGTGATGAAGGTGGGTTCGTCAGTATGATGGGTAGTTGTCCCTCTGAGCCTCATTGACTAAATGGTCCTTTCCTTTTTGGTGGCGCCCTCTATCGTGGAGGTGCCGAAGATTACATTCTCTTGCCGATACTGGATGAGGGAGCTGTCAGGCCTGGACGTCCCATGGGGGCTCCCTTTGTATCTTAGTCTCCAAAGGTTGTCCTGCGTTGAGGATGAACTCTCGGAGATATCCCTAATTAGCCAAGTCTTGGAGTTGTCATCAGAGGGTTCAACACTTGACGATGGGTGACCCATCCCGTCGTGGAAGGCGCAGTACTTTTGAGATCCTAGTCCCTTTGGATTCTGTGAGAGAGGTCATGCGAGACGCCTAGCCCAGGGTTGGTCTTTGATGGCGTTAAACACATGATTGATGGGGATCCAAAATAAAATTCGGTCGGGTTTTGCAATATCGTCCTTACTCAACTCGCGTATGTGCTAGGGCGATTTGTGGACCGCGACAGAGCTGTGGCTCAGGATCTTCTACACCATTTAGTGCTATAGACATCAATATAATATAAATATATAGAGGAATCTGTACCTCAGCTGCCAGCTGAGAGAGACTCTCTCAACTGGCGTAACGCGGCTGAATTTCAACCACAATTTTGAGTGCTGGTGCCATGATCGTAGTTTTATATGAGCACTGTGATTAAGTCATAGTATTTTTATGAGAACTGCTGCCATGGTCGCAGTCTATCATGGGAGATGATCATCCGTGTAAAGTAGAAGGGATAGGTACAGTTTGTATCAAGATGATTGATGGGATGGTACGAAAACTGAAAGAAGTGAGGTATGTACCTCAATTGAAAAGAAATCTTATCTCAGTTAGTACCTTGAAAGCATTGGGTCCTAGAGTATCTATAAGAGATAGTGTTCTCAAGATGACTAGAGGTTCGATTGTGGTGTTGAATGCAATAACATGTACTACTTGATGGGTAGTACGGTTACAGGTCGAGTGACTACTTCTATTTTTTCAGGTGATGTTTGTACACATGTTTGACATATGAGGCTCGGACATATAAAAGAAAAGTCTCTGTAAGCTCTAGCAAAGAAGGGATAATTGGAAGGTGCATCTACCTGTAACATGAAATTGGGTGGACACGGCGTTCTGGACAAAAAGATGAGGGTGAAATTTGGCACCTCTACTCACCGCTCGGAAGGTCTTCTTGATTGTGTTCACATTAGTATTTGGGGACCTGCCAAGAGTTCATCGCTTGGAGGTTATCAGTAGTTTGTCTTTTTTATTGATAATTTATCTAGGCATTGTTGGATATGTCTAATGAGATAAAGATTTAAAGGCCTAGGTATGCTGGTGAAGTGGAAGGATATGATGGAAAAACAAACTGATAGGAAGATTAAGAAGCTCTAAATTAATAATATTGAAAAATACAAAAACCAATTCCTATAATTTGGCCAGAACACTGGTATTGGTACTCACTTCACAAATGAAATATATGAGTTCGCTAAGAAAATCAACCGCTCCTTGCTGGAGAAGGTTCCTTATTTGTTGTCTAATGCACGATTAGACAAATCTTTTGGGCTGAGGTGATTGTATATGCTAGCCATCTCATAAATAGACTTTCATCGACTGCGATAGAAGGCAAAACTCTGTTGGATATTTTGTCAGATGGAGCTGCTTAGGGTTATGATTTACTGCGGGTATTTAGAAGTCTAGCCTACTTTAGTGCCAAAGATGACAAGGTAACTCCGCGATTGTGTTGAGTAAGCATGTCACATTTGATGAGACTTCATAGTTGTAGTCTACCATCTCTCAGCAGGTGGAGAGGACGAAGACCAGTAATGTATCGCAGCGAGTGGAGGTTGATGCTACTTCACTATCTCCAGTTGGTTCGGTATCAGTAAGGACTTCACTGGCTGTGACACCGGGTGAAGATCATACAGCTGGTTTTGAGTTGAACAGGTTGAAGATATTGATGAGAATGTCGCATTATTTGCAGCCATTGGAACCAAGATAAATCCGCGAAAGTGGGTGAAGAAGTATGAATCTCAAGTTGGTGAGCGTGCAAGGTCAAATTAAAGGCCATTGTTCTCCATGACGGTATTGGTACGGAGGTTCCTATGACTCAGCTAGTTTGGTTCGTTGCTGAAAATTTAGTCACAGTTGCTCGATGGAGCTCGTTTGGATGAACTACGTGTGGCTTGTTCCTGTTGGGTATCGGTACGTAGGTAACCTCAATGGCGCAGCCAGTTGGAGTCAACATGGTGCTATGTTGTGTTCGACTCAGATTTGAAAAATTTTCACCGAGGTGGAGAATTGTGGGAAAAGAGGGTAAAATCTTGTTGAAAGAGTTTTTTAGACTCTCTTGAAGGTTAGCCAAAGATCAATGCAATCAATGGTGTTGAATACGAGAGCGTGTCAGTCGTATCAAATTTGGATTGCACAGGAGGAAGTAAGGCTCGTCATCTAGGGCTTGGCCTAGTCGACTAATGATACAAAAAGAAGGTTGAAAAATCTGTTTCACTACAGACTTGTCTACTAATACATGTATTAGTTGACTAATATAAAGTTATTAGTCGACTTACTACTGCGCGGCCTATTTCCAAATCTGATTCTGAATTCGTTTCTGATTCGAATTAGGTGTTTTTGGTTTTCTTTACTTCGTGGATTCTTTGGCTATATAAGGAGGGGTAGTGTCCCCAATATTTATATCCCGAAACCTTTAACCTGTAATTGATTGATTCAATAAGAACTCTCTCCCCTTGCCTCGAGGACGTAGGCAAATTGCCGAACCTCGTTAAAACTTGTGTACCTCATTCTTTTCTTTGTTTAATTGTTCGTGCCATTAATTGCTGTTCTCTGTCGCGTGTCTTCTTTGTCGCGTGGATTCCCAACATCATTAACACCAATTCAACCTCATACACCATTCAAATATCATTTGAAAGGTTTAACGTCTAAATTACAATGAATTAATATTTAGAAACTTCTCCAATGTCCTCTGTTTGTTGAAAACATGTAAAAATGAGATTTGTGAGAACATTACCAGAACATAATTGGAACATTACAACATATACTTGGCATTCAGAACCACTAATTAAATTAATCTTATGGTCATTCTTCAGCGCATGGAATAACTTAAAAGTTTAAAAAAAAAAAAAAACTTTTATCTGTTGATACAAATCACGCACACACATATACGAGTCTAAGCATTCACACAGAGACATATACATATATGTAGATACCTAATTTTGAGTTTTGACTTCTTTAAAAATAGTTATAAATCTTAATTCAAACTGAATTCAACCTTCCAATCTATTTTTTCAAATTGTGAATGATGTTGATACTTGTAAGGTAGTTTATGTGGAAGAATACGAGTAGTGTTGGTCATTAAATTCACAGATAAGAGGAGCTGATTGATTGAGAGAAACCTTAAATTCAGGACACGTTTCAGCTGTGCTAGCTGGCAGTATTTTGATAGAAACCTTAAAAAATTTGAGTCATTTATTTTGTTCACAGCTAAATGTAGCCATTTTCTTTTCTTTTGGCCTTGACAATGTACTCACAAAATGCAAGGGTTGCATCAACTTCATGCAAACAAACCAAACACCGAGTAAATGATCTCAAGGTCATAATAAAACTTAATCTTCAAGCTTCAAACTTCAAAGGAGCCAGTACAAAGAGATTTATGACAGGATCAAAAAGCCTGCAATGGGATTCTGAAGAACCAGAGGTTAACATATAAAAGGAGAAGAGCTTGGGTCTTATTTCCACTGGTATAAAAGGTTGCAAGCAAGGAAAAGGGAAGACCTTTGATTGTAGGACAACCAACATGTTGTGCGCAGGGGACAACAACCTCTCTCTGAGGAATTCGCCAACCAGGCAGATACTGATGCAGTCGGAGATGCAACCAACACGACACGAATAGAAAACAACAGAGAAAAGCAATCAACACAGTATTTAACGAGGTTCGGCAATGTGCCTACGTCCTCGGGACAAGGGAGAGAGAGATTTTATTGATTCAGCAATCAATACAAACTAATACAAAGGGAAACTTGAGGGAATTCTTTCAGGGATGCAATACATGAGGGCTCTAGCTCCTATTTATAGCCACAGAGTCCCTGGATTTAAGGAAACCCAGATTGATTTCGATCTCATACAGAAAAAGAATCCGAATCCCAAAAGTCAGCAGAAAACGCGTCTGTTGGTCGACCGGCCGGTCGACCGACCCTTGCCACGGCCGACCGCGCCGGTCGACCGGGCCCAACCGAATACAACCACCTTTTAGTTGGTCGACCAGGCCGGTCGACTGCTCTCTGCCACGGTCGACCGGGCTAACCTTGTGCATGCCGGTCGATCGACCAGTCGACCGGGCGGCCGACCGGGAGCACAATCTGGCCTGCTCAATGCTCCGTTTCTCACTCCTTTGATTTTCGATCTCTATGCTAACTTCCTCTACTCCTCTATCTCCTCTCTCCCTACAATTCTCCATCTCGGTGAAGATTTTTCGAATCTGAGCTGATCTCCAACGAACTCCAGTCTATCACCTGGCGAAATCAACACACGATCTCAGCGAAATCGACACACGATCTCAGCTTGCTTGCTCCGAACGAATCGACACACGATCTCGATGAAATTGGCACACGATCACGGCTTGGAATCTATAGCTCAGCTATCAACTGGGATGCACCACACATGCCTTTCCTACACTTCACCTTAGGAGAACTTCCATACATGCCGATCACCGAACATGTCTCTCACTCAGCTACTACATGACCTCACGAAGAACTCATCATGAGTCAACACTGACTCTCCAATTGACTGGCTCTATCCAGTCTATATGTCTTCAGTTGACGGTCCAACCAAGTCTGAGTAGAGCACACCGAACACCATCATCGGCTTCAACAACTGGATGCACACTTCTCCTATGCAAGCTCAACTGTTCATCGAGATCACAACGCTTCACCTCTACGTGAAGTCCAACTCTTCACCTCTACGTGAAGTCCAAAACATCTTCTCGAGAATCCAAACAGCTTCATATAGATTGCATCACCAAAAGTGGCTGCGCCTTTACGGCTGCCTATGTACCTTGCCTAAAGGATCAAACCAATCGTAATTTATTTAAATGAGCTCCATCAAGCTCAAGAACTTTTACCTGAATCTGCAGCAGCGAACCTATCAGGGTGAGTCATATGAACCTCCTCACGACCATCATAGAGAACAACGGCCTTCAACTTAAGCTTGTCGCGATCACAACCTTGAGGTTCATGCATCTTTACCCACGAGCGTGGTTTTACCTTGGTTCTAATGGCTGCAAACAACTCGACATTCTCATCAATGTCTTCAACCTGTTAAGTATCAACTCTGGCTACAAGATCTTCACCCGGTGAAGTCTTTACTGATACCGAACCAACTGGAGATGATGGAGTAGCATCATCCTCCACCCGTTGCGATACTTCCTTGGCCTCCGTCCTCTCCACCTACTGAGAGACGATAGACTTCAATATTGAAGTCTCATCAAACGTGACATGCCGACTCAACACGATCTTCTTGTTTTCAGGGTCCCATAACCAGTAGCCTTTCATATTTCGCTTGACACCCAAAAACACAAGCTTCTTTGCTCGCGGATTCACCATGCCATCTTTGGCACCGAAGTAGGTCGAACTTTCAAATTTCCGCAACAAACCATGATCTTGAGCAGCTTTCCCAGACCAAATTTCTAATGGAGTTTTACCTCCTATCACAGTCGATCCATTTATGAGATGGCTAGCATACACAATCGCCTCAGCCCAAAACGATTTGTCTAATCCTATATTAGACAACAAACACCGAACCTTCTCCAGTAAGGAACGGTTTACTTTCTTAGCCAACCCATTTATTCCTTTTGTGAAGTGAGTACCAATACCAGTGTTCTGGCCAAATCGTAAGAATTGGTTCGTGTCTCTTTCAACATTACCAATCTGTAGCTCCTTAATTTTCCTACCTGTCTGCTTCTCTATTCTTCCTTTCTACTTCACCAACATATCTAGTGCTTCACATCTTTATCTCATGGGATATATCCAACAATGCCTAGATAAACTATCAATAAAAGAGACAAAGTACCTGTGACCTCCAAGCCATGCAGTCTTAGCAGGTCCCCAAACGCTTACGTGAATACAATCAAGAAGACCTTCTAAGCGGTGAATACTGGTGCTAAATTTTACCTTCTTCTTGTCCAGAATGCTGTGTTCACCTTCCAAGTTGCAGGTAGCAGCACCTTTCAATGATCCCTTCTTTGCAGGAGCTTGAAAAGACTTTTCACCTCCATGTCTGACCTTCACCTGCCAGACCTTTGTTCAACCATCATCTGAAGAATTAGAAGTCTCCACCTGACTTGTAACCCTACTACCCTTCAAGTTATAGAGATTTTCCCGGTGGACGCCCTTCATCACCACCATCGAGCCTTTGATCATCTTGAGAACACCATCTCGTATAGATGTCACAAGGCCCAATGCTTCCAAAGCACCAACAAAAATAAGATTTCTTTTGAGCTGAGGTACATATCTCACCTCCTTCAATTCTCGTATAATCCCATCTTCCATCTTGATACGGACTGTACCTATTAAATCACCTAGAGGGGGGTGAATAGGTGACTAGCTAATCTAATGGTGAATTAATGCGGAATTAAAACTATTTAAGTAAACTAAATATTCTTATGCACAACACACCAAGTATAACATAAGAGTGTAGCTGAATTCCCCGTGAAGGGCTCTGGACTAACTCCTCAAGATTCCTCTAGATAAGAGTTGAGGTGCCGCTTTGGCTCTCTTGGTTGAATACAAGTGTGAGCAAACAATCCCCAGGTATATATCAATTAAGCACACAATATATCAAGCATATAAGAGATATAAGCAATAAGCATAAGCAAGATATAAAGACAAGTGAGAGATAGAGATAGAGGCTTCGAGGTTCGAGCACACTTGCTCTACGTCCCCGCCTTCAACACTATGAAGGATTTACACTAAAAACGTACCCATCGGATCACTCGGTGCCGCAACACCTACAAGCGAGTTCACACTAGAACTCCTTTGGACTCTCTAGTCCGTCTCTTGTTCCCGCAAGAACAAACACACCGCAAGCACATTAGCTTGCTAAGGTCGCACCTCTACACCGAGCTCTCACTAGAACTCGAAACAACGCGAACCCGCAAGTCCACCTCCTCAAATACAAGAACGAAAATTTTGGTGATCACAACACTTTAATCACCTAAACCAATCTCACAACAACTCTCCTATAGAAATGATATAACAATGGAAAGCTCAAGTATGTGTGAGAAAAATAAGGATGGAATGTGTGATGGAAAACTCAAGAAAATTACTTTTGAAAACTCTTGATAAACTCTCCTTTTGAATGGAAATATTTGGCTCTAAAACAAGTGGAGATAAACATTTAGAAGTGTAGAAAAAACTAGCTCAAAAACTCACTTAAAATCTTGTCTAAAACAGTTCAAGGAAGCCCCATTTTATAGGCTCTAAAAATCTGCCCGTTGGAAGCCAACTCAGCAGCTCTGACTGGTGATGGTCGACCGCCCGGTCGACCGCCAACGGTCGGATTTCTGACCCTTGGGAAGGTCGGTCGACCGACCGGTTGATCGCCAACTGGGCAATGGCCTAGCGGTCGACTGCCCGGTCGACCAGGCCATTTCCAGAGAGCAGACACTCTCTGGCGGTCGACCGGCCCAACCTATGCACGTCTGTGCACATCGGTCGAGCGGAGCGGTCGACCGACTTCTTGTCCGGTCGACCGTCCGGTCGACCAACAGAGGGTCATTCCAGGCAATTATGGGATTAAAAGCTTGGCTTTTTGACTTTAATAAAATCCCATAAATTCTCTATAAATCTACAAAAATAAGTTCAGTAATATACTTTAATACACAAACATGTTTGAGTAAAAATTAAAACATGTTACAAACATGTTGAACTATTTTTGTGACTTAGAAATTTTGGCTTAAAACAAAATCTGTATTTTTCCAAATAGATTTTCCACCAAAACTTCTCCAAATACAAAAATAAGATATTTTAAACACTTTTGAAGCTTAGTGCGTATGGATATGATCTACTACACATATATGACGAAATATCTATGTTTTTGACAATAAGCACTAAAATGGTTTTCGTTAAAACACATGTATATATGAAACTCCAAAATCAAAATGGTATTTTTCCAAATGAAAACTCTTTTAGAAAAACTCATCTAAATCTTATGTGTGAGTGTATATGATACTTGAGCAATCCACCAACTAATCTATCCTTTACATTTTATCTAAAAATAGAATCTTACTAAAAACAAACCTAGACACAAGTCTTCTCTTGAAGGTCTTCACTTGAAAATCTTCTTCTCCTTCTTGACATGGTCCAAACCTTGATCCAAAGAGCTAGACTCTTCTTGAGTACTTGATGTGGTCTTGATGCATAAGCTCTTGAATTAACACGTGCTAGCTCTAAAATATGACTTGAAATTCTTTGTTGAAGCTAAGCACCTACTAAGATCTTGATCACATATCTGAGACTAATTAAACACAAGATCATTAGTACTATAACTACATGAGTTAATCATCATCAAAACTAGAGTGATGGGCCTTTGGGCCAACAATCTCCCCCTTTTGATGATGACAAAACTCATGGAGTTATATATGCATGGATTAAAGTTAAGCTTCATAGAAACTCCCCCTTAACTCATGCATAGCAATAAACAATAAGATATTCAATGAAGCATATGAAACTGAACAAATATATATGCATCAACAAGGTGAGAGAAACATGCATAAATCAAAATCCTTTTTTTTTCAAAAACCTTCTCCCCCTTTTTGTTTAAACTTTCAAAAGCATTCTCCCCATTTTGTAAAACGTAAGATGCATAAACTCAATATATGCAAACACTCAAATAAGCATAAATAAACTCAAAATTTTTCTCCTCCTTTTTGTCAATCATCAACAAAGGGGTAAAATAAAGCAAATCAAGAATAAGGATAAATATGCGATATACATTCATGAAGAGGAAGATGCTAAGTTAGCTCACCTGCATGCATGCATTACATGAAGAAGGGATGACAAGCCCTAACTCACATAACGCTTAATATACAATGCATAAGTGGAGATGTTAAGCTCCCCTACACACGTGTATCACATAACGAGGAGATGTCAACCTCCTCAATATAAGATACACTCAACATGAATCTATATGTAGAAGAGATGTTAAGCTCCCCTTGCATATAGGCAATACATATCAAAACATTTTTTAAGATACCAATTGTAAATAAACAATACAAATTTGAATTTTTCTCAAATCAACAAATCTATTTGAGATATCACAAGATCTTTGATATCATTTGAAATTGAAAATTTGTGATACCAATTGAAATTGAAACACCTGTACATTTTATACCAATGAAAGAAAATATTTTATATATACCAATTGAAATATATGGTAAATTTTGATACCAAATAGGTAGAACACATTAATACCAATTGAAATTTAAACCCAATTGGAAATTGAAACATATTGATACCAATTAAAGTATATTGTAAATTTTGATATCAACAAAAATACCAATTGAAAATAATGCATAAGTTTATTAAAGTACCAATTGAGATACCAATTGAAATCAAGATTTAAATTAAGCTTAGCATAAACAAACTTTGTCCTTTCAACATGTAATTATATTGTAAATCAAGCACAATCAAAACATATATATGTATGAAAAGAGAAATACCAATAGAAATTGATATTATTTAAAACTTAAAGCATACATATATAGAAACAAATTATGAGTATACAAAAAAAATGTCAATTGTGATACCGATTAAAACTATGATGTGAATCAAGTGTATAACTCATAAAGATCCACCCTTTTCATGCACATGATAAAAGATATTTAATTTAAGCATACAAGGCATGATCGCCCATCCATCCGCCCTTCTTGGGGTTGGTAGGGGTTTTCAAAAATAAAAGTTGAAAATATTTTTATTGTGAAATACTACCAAATGAAGAATAAATAACTAGTTAAAGTAAATTTTAAAAAACTAGTTAAAGATCCTTCAAATACGAAACCAAATCATATATATATCATGAAACATACTAAATACATAGGAGTTGACACTCGAAATCTATAAAGCACAAAAGTTCTCATGAAAACAATGCCATGAGTAAAAAATGAAGTGTGAGTGTACAAGCAACATGTGAATAGCATTTTCATGAAGCTAAGCAATAAAGCTCAAAACATCAAACATGTAAAAAATATGAAAATTCATTTTTCATCTAAAAACAAACTTTCAGGTATATGTATATTTTTATCCAAAACTAACAATATGCATGCATATCCCAAACATAAAAAGAGTCTATAATAGTATTTGCATGAAGGTAAGTGACTCAGGGGTATACATGTATATTTATTAGTTTTGAACAAAAATTACATATACATGAAGCAAAATATGCACAAAAATAGGAAAACATGCATAAGTGAAGAAATCATCAAAACTAGGCTATGCATGTATATGTAATACGTACAAATGAGCAATAGAGTACAAACATATAAGAATCAATTGTTGCTTACTACTTGTACACGTATATACACAAGTTTTAATGAAAGGTTCATCTAAACACGTATTCACCATATAAAGCCAAAACTTGATTATAAATCATAAATTCAAAAACATGCTAAACTTATTTATCAAAGCATGTAAACTAAAATAGAAGTTTAGGGATAGTTACCAAACCATAATAACTATACTCCAAATCTCCAAAACATGGTGGTAGTCCCACCAAAACTCCTTGATAGTGGTGCATCAATTTGTGTGTCCATCTAGTCTATGTGCATCCACCACGAAGGCACCATTTCTCTCACGTCACGTGAGAGCCCACACCTACATCAAATACAAAAGGTAGAGATTTTGGTACCCATTTTCTTTTGGATCCACGAGGGTTAGCTGATTTGGAACCCAAACATTTTTATTAGCAAAATTTGAAGAATTTACTCTATCATAACAAAATTTTGCTAAATGGCCTTTGGGCCACAATGTGTACACTTGTACACCCTAGTATGCACATGAGGATGAGGGTGATCATGACATGCAAAATGTGCATATGCATGTTGTGGGTGATGTGCATGAACATGTGGAGCTTGTTTCTTTTGAAACAAGGATTCCAATCTATTGTGGTTGAATGCACAATTGCTCAAAGTTGAGCTTAAACAATCAATTCTATTTTTCAAAATTTAATCTCATTTTCATCAATAGTGGCATGAAAGCATGGTGAGAATGAGAATCATTATTCTTTTACTTTTTAGAAACATTTTATTTTTCTTTTGAAATAACTTTTCTTATCAAAGAGTTGTTATCTTGTAAAACAATTTTTTTTGTTTTTTCACCAAATTTATTTTATTTTTCAAGGAAGTATTTCCTTCACAAAGATCATTTAGTTTAGAAAGCAAGGAAATATTTTCATTTTTCAAACTTTCATTTTCTTTGGAAATGCATTCTAATTTATTTTAAAATGAATCTTTTTTTTTAACAAGGAATCAAATTTAATTTTCATTTTCTGATTATCCTTTTTAAGCATGTCATATTTTTCTAGAAGTTATTGACAAAATGAAGCAAGTTCATTATAAGACATATCAATATCATCTTCTAGCTCGGATTCGGTATTTACCTCAAGGGGGTTATCCTCTTGGACCATGTAGCATACATTGAAAGCTTTACTTCTAACATCCGAGTCGCTCCCTGCATAGTATTGCTCTTATTCCCCAAGGAAGACAATGGTGTTCCATACTATAAAAGTCGAATCAAGATTAGCAACACTAGATAAATAATCATCATTTTGGGTACTCTTCAAAGTATGGATGGCTTTTGCATTAGCCTCAGTATTTTTGCCATTAATACAATAAGAATCTTTTATAGTTGCAAAATAAACATGAATACCTGAGGTTTTAAGGTACAAAGACATCTTAACTTTCCAAATTTGGATGATACGAATATCAAAAGTAGGTGGTGTCATGAAGTCCATGTGTGTGTAAATAAATATTGTGATTAGCTATAAATGAGGATCTTTAACTCAAGGTTATTAGACCCAAATCAAGAGCACTTAGCTCTGATACTAATTAAAATCACCTAGAGGGGGGTGAATAGGTGACTAGCTAATCTAATGGTGAATTAATGTGGAATTAAAACTATTTAAGCAAACTAAATATTCTCATGCACAATAAACCAAGTATAATACAAGAGTGTAGCCGAATTCCCTGTGAAAGGCTCTGGACTATCTCCTCAAGATTCCTCTAAATAAGAGTTGAGGTGCCGCTTTGTCTTTCTTGGTTGAATACAAGTGTGAGCAAACAATCCACAAGTATATATCAATTAAGCATACAATATATCAAGCATATAAGAGATATAAGTAATAAGCCTAAGCAAGATATAAAGATAAGTGAGAGATAGAGATAGAGCAATCGCAAACACGGGGATTTATTTTGAGGTTCGAGCACACTTGTTCTACGTCCCTGCCTTCAACACTATGAAGGATTTCCACTAAAAATGACCCCACCGGATCACTCGGTGCCGCAACACTTACAAGCGAGTTCACACTAGAACTCCTTTGGACTCTTTAGCCCCTCTTTTGTTACCACAAGAACAAACACACTGCAAGCACACTAGCTTGCTGAGGCTGTACCTCTACACCGAGCTCTCACTAGAACTCGAAACAACGCGAACCTGCAAGTCCACCTCCTGAAATACAAGAATAAAAACTTTGGTGATCACAACACTTTGATCACCTAAACAATCTCACAACAACTCTCCTATAGGAATGTTATAGCAATGGAAAGCTCAAGTATGTGTGAAAAAACAAGGATGGACTGTGTGGTAGAAAACTCAAGAAAATCACTTTTAAAAACTCTTGATAAACTCTCCTTTGAATGGAAGTGTTTGGCTCTAAAATAAGTGGAGATAAATACTTAGAAGTGTAGGAAAAACTAGCTCAAAAACTCACTTAAAATCTTCTCTAAAACAGTTCAAGGGAGCCCCATTTTATAGGCTTCAAAAATCTGCCCGTTGGAAGCCAACTCAGCAGTTCTGACTGCTGACGGTCGACCGCCAACGGTAGGATTTCCGACCGTTGGGAAGGTCAGTCGACCGGCCGGTCGATCGCCAACTGGGCAATGGCCTAGCGGTCGACTGCCCGATCGACCGGGCCATTTCCAGAGAGCAGACACTCTCTGGCGGTCGACCGTGCGGTCAACCAGCCTAACCTGTGCACGTCTGTGCACATCGGTCGACCGGAGCGGTCGACTGACTTCTTGTCCGGTCGACCGACAAAGGGTCAGTCCAGGAAATTATGGGGATTAAAAACTTGGCTTTTTGACTTTAATAAAATTCCATAAATTCTCTAAAAATAAAAATAAGTTTAGTAATATACTTTAATATACAAACATTTTTGAGTAAAAATCAAAACATGTTACAAACATTTTGATCTATTTTTGTGACTTAGAAATTTTGACTTAAAACAAAATCTGTATTTTTCCAAATAGATTTTTCCACCAAAACTTCTCCAAATATAAAAACAAGATATTTTAAACACTTTTGAAGCTTAGTGTGTATGGATATGATCCACTATACATATATGATGAAATATCTATGTTTTTGACAATAAGCACTAAATTTATTTTGGTTAACACATGTATATATGAAACTCTAAAAATCAAAACGGTATTTTTCCAAAATGAAAACTCTTTTATAAAAACTGATCTAAATCTTATGTGTGAGTGTATATGATACTTGAGCAATCCACCAACTAATCTATCCTTTACATTTTATCTAAAAATAAAATCTTACTAAAAACAAACCTAGACATAAGTATTCTCTTGAAGGTCTTCACTTGAAAATCTTCTTCTCCTTCTTGATTTGGTCCAAACCTTGATCCAATGAAGTAGACTCCTCTTTAGTACTTGATGTGGTCTTGATGCGTAAGCTCTTGAATCAACACGTGCTAGCTTCAAAACTTGACTTGAAATCCTTTGTTGAAACTAAGCACCTACTAAGATCTTGATCACATATCTAAGACTAATTAAACACAAGATCATTAGTTCTATAACTAAATTAGTTAATCATCCTCAAAACTAGAGTGATGGGCCTTTGGGCCAACACCTATTCCTTCTATATTACACGGATGATCATCACCCATGATCGTGTAATATTCATCTAGCTTCTCAAAACTAGAAAACCAGGCCCTGTTCGGGCATACATGATAGGTGGCTCTAGTATCCAAGATCCACTCAGCATTATCTGAGTAGTCAATAGTAGGAGTAGTAGTAGAGAGAAAATACCGATGAGTCTTCATCCGATCCATCCGCTTGTGCGAGATTCGCTTCGGTCTTTGACTCCACCTTTTTACCTTTGACTTTTGTCAATCAACTTTCCAGTGCCCTAGTTCCTTACACAAGGCGCATTGATTCCTCTTTAGATCTCTGAAACCTGATCTGGACTTTTATCTTCCCTTATCATCTCTTCCCTTCCTATTGGAACTGCTACCTCTTACCGCAATGCCTCTGCTGTTGTGCTTCCCAAAGAAGACAATCTATCATGTCTCCTTGCTTCGTAACTCACAAGAGCAGTAAACACTTCACTGTAGTTAAGGAATTTTCTTCCATTGATTAATGTAAGAGTAAAGGTCTCATACTCTTCCCTAGGAAGAGAGTTCAAAAGAATTACCGCCTTATCCTCGCCACATCCACATTAACTAGATCTGTAAGAAGCCTCATATAGGGATTCAAGTGTTCATTTATGGAGCATCCTCTTTACATCTGAAAATCAAAGAGCATACTCTTCAACTGCAATCGCGATTCTATGCTTTTCGTCAAATACTTCTTCTCTAGGATCTCCCACAGCTGCCTCTCAGATGTCTCATGCAACATATGATACTTGATGTCTTGTGTTAGACAAGACCTGATCAAGCACACGCTGTACGGTTCATCTTGTCCCAATCTTCTTCCATTGTTGATGCACGCTTCTTCTCCAACCGTAGAGTGTCTTTGAGGTTTGATGTCGTCAGCGCATCCATCACCTCACACCTCCACATACCGAAGTTATTCGTGCCGTTGAACTTCACCACATCAATCCTCAGCGGATGTGGATTCAAGGATGTACCTTCTCCCGCCATCTTCTCAACTGATTCCTCAAAGCAATACGGAAACAAACGGAGTTAGATAAAACAACTAGATAAAGACAGGATCTTTACCTTCACACGAAACCCTCAAAGAGTTTCTGAAACTATCTACTCCTTCGAATTGATTCCTCGAGCAATCTACACGCTGTTATGAGATCGACACACGATCCTACAAACAGTCCCAACGCTGCTCCAAGATCGACACACGATCTCCGCCAAACAACAATTGATGCCTTGAATCAAAAGATGATCCCACGCCAAACCTGAGATGCTCTGATACCAATTGTTGTACACAGGGCACAACAACCTCTCTCTGAGGAATCTGCCAACCAGGCGGAGACTAATGCAGTCAGAGACGCAACCAACACGACACGAATTGAAAACAACAGAGAAAAGCAATCAACACAGTATTTATCGAGGTTCGGCAACGTGCCTACGTCCTCGGGGCAAGGGAAAGAGAGATTTTATTAATTCAGCAATCAATACAAACTAATACAGAGGGAAACTTGAGGGAATTCTTTCAGGGATACAATACATGAAGGGCTCTAGCCCTTATTTATAGCCACAGAGTCCTTGGATTTAAGGAAACCCAGACTGAATTCGATCCCATCAGAAAAGAATCTGAATCCCAAAAGGCAGCAGAAAATGCGTCTGTCGGTCGACCGGCCGGTCGTCTGACCCATGCCACAGCTGACCGCGCCAGTCGACTGGGCCCAACTGAGAGCAGCCTGCTTTCAGTCAGTCGACCAGGCCAGTCGACCGCTCTCTGCCACGGTCGACCGCGCGGTCGACCGGGCTAACCTTGTGCACGTCGTGCATGCCGATTGACCGGACGGTCGACCGGCCTCCTCCACCGGTCGACTGGGCGGCCGACCGGGAGAACAATCTGGCCTGCTCAATGCTCCGTTTCTCGCTCCTTTGATTTCGAACTCTGTACTAACGTCCTCTACTCCTCTATCCTTTCTCCCTACAAGACCTAGGGAACCTCAACCAAGGACAGTGTTTAAGGTGACTAGGTGAGAGCTTATAGGGTTTCAGACAATGCAACAGTGAAAGATGTGGAAAGATTTGATTCCCAATTCATGAGAACTCAAGGAACAATACTGTGAGTTTTGAATCAATCATCTCATCAATTTGCAGATAACAGTAGTTCTTGTTACGAGCAAAACACCTTACAATAGCTAAAAATTATGAAAATAAAACTAATTTTGAAGTCAACAGATTCAAGTAATACGTACTCCACAAGCAAACATAAATTACTCATGGATTTTACAATATAGCATTTGGAGTTCCATCACTCTGTTCTCCCTTTTAAAGGACAAATCTACAGTCATTCTCTGGTTCATATTTTGATCATTTTCAGGTGCATCACATTGTCCTTCCCTTTTGCTAGCACAACCTCGAACCTAACTCTATCTCTAGATTTCAGTTGAGTTTTAAGAGTAAATTCTGCCCAACCTTTAGACATTCGGGTGTCACTCCGACTGCCATTATTAAAGCCAACAAGCCAGCTTTGTCCACTTGGGAACTGTGATTAAACACCCAATATGCTCGCTCGAGAGGCCAATGGTTTCTCTGGATGCCTTTGGAATGTACTGTGTGCCATTTACACATCATAGTTATTATATACATTGAACAATAAGCTTTTGTAGATTTAATGAAAATTTTGCACAAATATTTATATAAAGAGAGATCTAAAGGAGTTAATTTATTTTTTTACCAAGTAACATTGAGTTAGATTATTTGCCGTTAAGGTGGTCTCAAATAACTAATTATCTTTGATGTGTTTCTATGCTCTTCGCCTTTAGTACTTCTCTTATTAGAAGCTGTTGCTGATTTGGATGCCTTAGCGTTCAATGTGTTTTCCTCTCGGCCTCTTCTTTTTTGACTAGAACGAGCTGCTTGCATTGGAGTTGAATCTGAAACACAATTATTATTTTTTGAGAAGAAATGTGAAACACACTTTGATTGATAAAAAATTGAAACTGAAAAGAAGAGGGCGAAAGAGAGAAAAATATGACGTACGATGTAGTCTTTGATGATCTTCTTTTTTCCTGAGGCTCTCTCGCAAGAGGTTTTGTCATAGATTCTGAAGGTGAACACCATATTACCTTTGTATTTGAAATGCAATATGTATCCCAGCTTCTAACTAATTGTCTCGTATAAAATCTTGCCAGTTCTCTCCTCCCATAAACACACAATTGTTTTCAATGTGAAGGTTGACTTGCCACATCGTACAATTGGGGCTCACTAGAGTGATCTTGTCCCTGCTCTTGCTCTTCCTAATCTGTTCAGCAACATGAGGAGGAAAAAACTACATTCAGACATCAGTAAAGAGATTTGTGAGAAATCCTACATCAAAGATGTAGGAAGAGAGAGGAAGTCGTGAGAAGGTCGATGAAGTCGACGATGACAAGGAAGCAACGAAGAATCAGCAACAGCAGCAGTAGCAGCAGGACCGGTCGACCAGGCCGGTCGACCGGCGTGCACCAACGTGCACAGGTTGGTGCGGTCGACCGCCCGGTCGACCGCAGAAGGAGAGCGGTCGACCGCCCGGTCGACCGACTGACATTGCCTAACTCTCGGTTAGGCACAGTCGACCGGCACGGTCGACCAGTGCTTGGGTCGGTCGACCGACCGGTCGACCGACAGGCATATTCGGGCTAATTCGGGAAGTTTTCTGATTTGGAAATCAGCCCAATAAGGAATCTGATTCTCCTAGGTCTCCTTGGGTATATAAGAGAGGTTAAGTCCTCTTCATAATGTATTGCTTGCAATTTGTATTGATTATCAAATCAATAAAGAAATCTCTCTTCCTTGCCCCGAGGACGTAGGCAAAATTGGCCGAACCTCGTTAAATCTTGTGTTTGTGTTCTTCTCATTATTCAATTGTTCTTTGTTGTTGGTAGTACTTCTACTATGCATCTGTGGCTTAAGGGTTCCTCTAAGTGGTTATTGTTTCTGCGCACAACAAGTGGTATGAGAGCATCCCAGGTTCGTCGTGGGATCATCTGGTGATTCGGAGGGCATCTGTTGCTGATTGGCGGAGATCGTGTGTCGATCTCAGGTTAGCGTTAGGACTATTCATAGGATCGTGTGTCGATCTCAGAACAGCGCATGAAGTGCTCAAGGAATTAATTTGAGGAGTAGATCTATTTCAGAAACTCATCTAGGGTTTCGTGAGGAGGTAAAGATCTAATCTTTATCAAATTTGTTTATCTAACTCCGTTGGTTTTCGTATTACATAGAGGATCTAGTCAAGGAGATGGCTGAAGAAAGTACATCTGTGAGAACCATGAATCCACATCTGTGGATTGATGTGGTAAAATTCATTGGCACGAACAATTTTGGCATGTGAAGGTGCAAGGTGATGGATGCACTGACGGCATCAAATCTCAAAGATACTCTACGTCTGGAGAAGAAGCGAAGCACAACCACTGAAGAAGAGTGGTATAAGATGAACCGATCGGCGTGTGGCTTAATCAGATCGTGTCTAACACAAGACATCAAATACCTTGTGTTACACGAAACATTTGCGAGGCAGTTGTGGGAGATCCTCGAAAGAAAATATTTGACCAAAAGTATTGAATCCAGACTACAGCTGAAGAGCAAGCTATATGGGTTTCAGATGAAGAAAGGATGCTCCGTAAATGAATATATGAATCACTACACAAAGCTTCTTACGGATTTTGTTAATGTGGATGTCGAGGTAGATAAAGAAGATAAAGCGGTAATTCTCTTGAACTCTCTTCCTGCAGAGGAGTATGAGACCTTTACCTTAAAGTTCATAAATGGTAGACAGTCCCTTAACTATCATGAGTGTCGTCTGCTTTGGTTAATTATGAGACGATGAGAAAGGAAAGACAGTCTTCTCAGGCAAGCACATCAGCAGAGGCATTAGCAGTAAGAGGCAGAGGTTCACATAGGAAGGGCAAAGATGATCGAGGGAGATCGAAGTCCAGGCCAGGTTATAGAGATCTGAAGAAGAACCAGTGTGCCTTCTGCAGAGAATCAGGGCACTGAAAAGTTGACTGTCCAAAGGCCAAAGGGAAGAAGAAGGAGTCTAAGACTGAGACAAATCTTGCAAAGGTGGTCAGTACTCAAGGCAGTACCTCACAGGCAGGTGGATCAGACTTGGACTCGTCGGTATTCTCGTTCTTTGTCACTACTCCCATCATTGGCTACTCAGGAGATAATGAGTGGATATTGGATACTGGTGCTACATACCATGTATGCCCGAATAGGGATTGGTTTTCTAGATTTGAGAAGCTGGAGGGATGTTCAGTCGTTATGGGCGATGATCATCCATATATCATGGAAGGTGTAGGAACAATCCAGATCAAGATGTTCGATGGGATGATACGAGAACTGAAGGAAGTGAGGTATGTACCTCAACTGAAGAGAAATCTTATCTCTGTTGGAGCTTTAGAGACATTGGGTTTTGTGGTGTCAATAAAAGGAGTCCTTAAGATGACCAAAGGCTCGATGGTGGTATTGAAGGCCATTCGCCGGAACAATCTTTACTACTTGAAGGGTAGTACTGTTATAGGGCAAGTGGCGACTTCTACTGATTCAGATGAAGACTCAACTAGGCTATGGCATATGAGGCTGGGACACACAAGAGAAAAGTCTTTGCAAACTCTTGCAAGACAAGGATTATTGAAAGATGTCGGAACCTGCAAGTTAGAATTTTGTGAACATTGTGTCATCGAAAAGAAGACCAAGGTGAAATTCGGCACATCAACTCATTGCACTAAGGGATTCTGGATTATGTTCACACTGATGTTTGGGGACCTACCAAGACTGCATCAATTGGGGGTAACCACTACTTTGTGTCTTTTATTGATGATTATTCTAGGCGTTATTGGGTATATACCATGAGATACAAAGGGGAAGTCCTAGAATTATTTGTGAAGTAGAAGAAGAATTTGGAGAGAAGTACGGGAAGGAAAATCAAGGTCCTCCGTTCAGATAATAGAGGGGAATATAAGTCAGATCCTTTCCTTCAGCTATGTCTTGATGAGGGCATAGAGAGGCACTTCACAGTGAGGGAAACACCGCAACAGAACGGGGTAGCAGAAAGGATGAACAGGACTTTACTAGAGAAGGTCTGTTATATATTGTCCAATACCGTTTATCGAAGAACTTCTAGGCTGAGGCTTTGGCATACGCTTGCTATCTTGTCAACAGGTTGCCTTCGTCTGCGATTGGAGGAAAGACTCCTCTAGAAGTTTGGTTGGGAAAAACTGCTGCTGATTATAATTGCTAAGGGTGTTTGGTTATCCAGCCTATTATCATGTTAAAGAAGATAAGTTAGACCTAAGAGCAAAGAAGGACTTGTTCGTCGGTTTTAAGAAGGGAATTAAAGGATTCAAGATTTGGGATCCTACGGACAGGAAGTTTATTTTCAGCACGGATGTCACATTTGATGAGGCTTCGATGTTGAAGCCTAAGATCTCTCAGCAGGTGGAGATTATCAAGACCAAAGATGTATCACAGCAGGTGGAGAATGATGCTAATCCACTATCTCTAGACAGTTCAGCATCGGTGAGGATCATACCTAGGGTGACACAAGGTAATGATCAAGCAAATGAGGTAGATGCTGATGATGAAGAGGATCAAGAATAGATCATGGGTGATGTTCCTGATTCTACTGCAGTTACAAGACCAAGGAGAAACACACGAAAACCAGGTTGGCTCACTACAGATATGGTCATTATTTATGCACTTTCGGTCGTTGAGGAAGCTATCCCGTCCACCTATAGAGAAGCTGAAATCAGTTCAGAGTCGAAGATGTGGAAAGCTGCCATGGAAGAAGAGATGAAGTCTCTTTACAAGAAGGACACTTGGGAACTCACAAGGTTGCCCAAAGGAAAGAAGGCGATTGGCTGTAAGTGGGTCTACACAAAGAAGCAGGGATCTCTTAAAGAAGACATGGTTCGCTACAAGGCTAGATTGGTAGCAAAAGGCTATACACAAAGAGAAGGAATTGACTACAATGAGGTATTTTCTCCTATTGTAAAGCATTTGTCAATTCACATCTTATTGGCTCTGGTGGCACAGTACGAGTTGGACCTTGAACAACTCGATGTAAAGACCGCCTTTCTCTATGGCGATCTGGATGAAGAGATCTACATGTCTCAGCCGACAGGGTTCAAGACTGCAGGGAAAGAAG
Organism: Agave tequilana; assembly: GCA_038442645.1. Classification (NCBI taxonomy): domain Eukaryota; kingdom Viridiplantae; phylum Streptophyta; class Magnoliopsida; order Asparagales; family Asparagaceae; genus Agave; species Agave tequilana. Next base: position 79,114 of record JAVJIF010032122.1, on the reverse strand, counting down.
ATATGGTGTGCAAGCTGAAGAAGTCGCTATATGGGTTAAAACAGTCTCCTAGACAGTGGTACAAGCAGTTCGACAGCTTCATCAGAGGAAAGAGGTACACACGTAGCCACTATGACCCATATGTGTAATACAATAAGCTACCGACAGGAGAGTATATCTATTTACTATTGTATGTAGATGATATGCTTATTGCTTCAAAGTCTAGATCTACAATTGATACACTGAAAAAGGACTTATCTTCTGAGTTTGAGATGAAGGATCTTGGTGAAGCAAAGAAGGTGCTAGGCATGAAAATTACACGAGGCCGAAGGGGTGGCAAGGTGAGCTTGATACAGAAGGGGTATTTGCAAAAGGTACTTCAGAGGTTCAACATCAGTAAGGATACGAAATCTGTAAGTACACCACTGGCTCCTCATTTCAAGTTATCTGCTACTATGTCTCCAAAGATTGTTGAAGAACTTGAGTACATGACTCACGTCCCATATGCTAGCGCAGTTTGTAGTCTTATGTATGCTATGGTGTGAACATGACCAGATCTGTCACAAACTGTCTCTATGGTCAGTAGGTATATGCATGATGCGGGACAGGGTCATTGGGAGACAGTGAAGTGGATTCTGCGGTACATTAAAGGTACCATAGATGTTGGTCTGGTAATCGAGAAGGATTCCATAGGGAAGCAGGATTGTATCGTTATGTTGATTCCGATTATGCAGGTGACCTTGACAAACGCCAGTCCACAACAGGGTATGTCTTTACATTATCTCAAGCACCGGTTAGTTGGCGCTCTATTCTACAGTCTACCGTTGCATTGTCTACCATAGAGGCCGAGTATATGGCCATGACGGAGGCTATGAAGGAGGCAATTTGGCTTCAAGGGCTGCTTGATGACTTGGGGATTGATCAGGATCTACTGAAGATTAACTTTGACAGTATGAGTGCTATTTATTTAGCCAAGAACCAGGTGTATCATGCACGGACGAAGCACATCGATGTCAGGTTCCATTTTGTTAGGGAGATTCTCGATGAGGGTGATATTGAGTTGTTGAAGATTCACACAACAGAGAATCCCGCCGACATGCTTACCAAGGTGGTGTCGGGAGTAAAGTTTGCACGTTGTAAAGCTTTGCTTCATATCCTTCATGTTGCATGAGCTTGTTGAAGCTCCTTTGGATGAACTACGGATCGCTTGATCTCTTGGGCAGGGTACGTAGGCAACCACACTAGTGCAGCCACTTTCGAGTCGATAGATCCTATGTTTCAATTCGGCTCAGATTTGAGAAATCTTCATCGAGGTGGAGAATTGTAGGAAGAGAGAGGAAGTCACGAGGAGGTCGAGGAAGTCGACGACGACAAGGAAGCAACAAAGAATCAGCAACAGCAGCAGCACGACCGGTCGACCGGGCCGGTCGATCAGCGTGCACCAATGTGCACAGGCTGGTGCGGTCGACCGCCCGGTCGACCGCAGAAGGAGAGCGGTCGACCGCCCGGTCCACCGACTGATATTGCCTAACTCTCGATTAGGCACGGTCAACCGGCACGGTCGACCGGTGCTTGGACCGGTCGACCGTGCCTAACCGAGAGTTAGGCAATGTCAGTCGGTCGACCGGGCGGTCGACCGCTCTCCTTCTGCGGTCGACCGGGCGATCGACCGCACCAGCCTGTGCACGTTGATGCACGTCGGTTGACCGGCCCGGTCGACCGGTCCTGCTGCTGCTGCTGCTGTTACTGATTCTTCGTTGCTTCCTTGTCGTCGTTGACTTCCTCGACCTCCTCGCGACTTCCTCTCTCTTCCTACAGGCGTATTCGGGCTGATTCGGGAAGTTTTCTGATTTGAAAATCAGCCCAATAAGGAATCTGATTCTCCTCGGGTTTCCTTGGTGTATATAAGAGAGGTTGCATCCTCTTCATAATGTATTGCTTGCAATTTGTATTGATTATCAAATCAATAAAGAAATCTCTCTTCCTTGCCCTGAGGACGTAGGCGAAATTGGCCGAACCTCGTTAAATCTTGTGTTTGTGTTCTTCTCATTGTTCAACTGTTCTTTGCTGTTGGTAGTACTTCTATTATGCATCTGTGGCTTAAGGGTTCCTCTAAGTGATTGTTGTTTCTGCGCATAACAAAAGAATAATAATTGAAACAGAGTCATGCATGATATAGGTAGAGATCAAACTTACCAACTTAGTAGAGTAATTAGGCATCAAAATCTTGAAGGAACGACCAATTTCAGAGTCCATATCAACCATATCTTTTCTCTGGAGAGAAAATAGAGCGAGGTGTGTGTGTATATAGAGATGAAGAACATGCACAAAAGAATGAAGCATTGGTTTCTTTATGCTAAAGATGGAGCTTTACTTGTAGGCTGGTTGGCTATGAGATTAGATGCCATGAGAACAATAGGACCCTTAACTAAAAGTAGCAAAGAGAAAGGCTACCCAGAAAATTTCTTGGGGATGCAAAGAATCTGCGTATTCTCTCATTGAGTCCTTGAAAAGTGATGAAAAGGCAAAAGAGAGTGGTTTTGTCGTTGCCAAGACTTAAAAGAAAGTTTGGCAGAACTTTTCTTCTTTAATTTATGATATAACAGTAAAATTGGTTTCTCTGGATGCCTTTGGAATGTACTGCGAGCTTACACATCATAGTTAATATATACATTGAACAATAAGCTTTTGTAGATTTAATGAAAGTTTTGCACAAATCTTTATATAAAGAGGAGTCAATTTTTTACCAAGTAACGCTGAGTCAGACTATTAGCCGTATGGTTGTCTCAAAATAACTAATTATCTTTGATGTGTTCCTATGCTCTTCGCCTTCAGTGCTTCTCTTATTAGAAGCTGTTGCTGATTTGGATGCCTTAGCGTTCAATGTGTTTCCTCTCGGCCTCTTCTTTTCTGACTAGAACGAACTGCTTGCATTGGAGTTGAATCTGAAACACAACTATTATTTTTGAGAAAAAATGTGAAACACACTTTGATTGACAAAAAAAATTGAAACAGAAAAGAAGAGAGCATAAGAGCGAAAAATGTCGTACAAGAGTCTGATTCCAAGTCGATGTAGTTTTTGATGATCTTCTTCTTTTCCGAGACTCTCTTGCAAGACGTTTTATCATAGATTCTGAAGGTGAACACTATATTACCTTTGTATTTGAAGTGCAATATGTATCCAGCTTCTAACTGATTGTCTTGTATAAAATCTTGCCAGTTCTCTCCTCCCATGAACACGCCATTGTTTTCAATGTGAAGATTGACATGCCACATCTTACAATTGGGGCTCACTAGAGTGACCTTGTCCCTGCTCTTGCTCTTCCTAATCTGTTCGGCAACATGAGGAGAAAAAAACTGCATTCAGACATCAATAAAGAGATTTGTGAGAGATCCTACGTCAAAGAATAGTATTTGAAACAGATTCATGCATGATATAGGTAGAGATCAAACTTACCAACTTAGTAGAGAAATTGGGCATCAAAATCTTGAAGAAATGACCAATTTCAGAGTCCCTATCAACCATTTCTTTTCTCTGGAGAGAAAATAGAGCGAGGCGTGTGTATATAAAGAAGAAGACAAGCACAAAAAATGAAGCATTGGTTTCTTTTTGCTAAGGATGGAGCCCTACTAGTAGACTAGTTGGATATGAGATTAGATACCATAAGAACAATAGGACCCATAACCAAAAGTAGCAAAGAGAAAGGCTACACAGAAAATTTCTGGGGATATTAAGAATATGTGTATTCTCTCATTGAGTTCTTGAAAAGTGATGAAAAGAAAAAGAGAGTGGTTTTGTCGTTGACATGACTTAAAAGAAAGTTTGGCAGAACTTTTCTTGTTTAATTTATGATATAACAGTAAAATTGGCATTACTCATTTTGCTTCCTAATAAGCTGAATGTTTTCCTCAGAATCATTTCATAAAATTCTACTCATCTTATATGCGCCTATTTGATTTACTATTGGGTCTCAGATCCATTCAGAGTCCAAACGCATTTGCTCAAACACCAGTCCACAATGCAATCAGAGAGAGCCATAGGTAGGTTAGTGAGGATTGAGGAATATCTTAGTTGATTCAAACAAAATTAGAGTGCAACGCAAAGAATCTCTTCTTTGTTCGTTTGTTAGTTTTATTGTATAAGAATACTATTATGCGCACCACCTGTTTGACAAAATTCCTGAACGAATCATGTTCTAGTTTTGGGTTGTTTCTGAACTAATTATGGCATGGGCCTCCTCAGTTTGCTTACCACCATCTTGGGTTACTTCTAATTTCCAAACTTAATTTGCGTTTTCTAACATAATATCAATCTTATGTCAATTTTTCTATTGCAGGGAAGGGAATATAACATTATTATGTGAATGGAAACTGATGGAACCAGTTAAGATTCTACCAGGTAACTATTTTCTCTTTTCTGCAAATAAGTTTGGTATATTTTGTACTCAGTGATTTCAAGTGCTTTCTATAGAAAATGACATGTTCTTCTATGGATACATTTGAGTGCATTTTTCTTCTGTGGTCCCACTAAATCTTGATTTTTTTTATAAGAAAGCTCTCCTACCCAGATGGAAGTTTCTTGGAGATTTTTGTGCAAAATTTATGCATAAACTTCATTTCTTACATGCCAATCCTTGAAGACCATGTCGACCATGCGCTGAAAGGTGGCTCCAACATTTTTGAGTTCGAAGGGCAACACCTTGTAGCAATAGATTCCCCAAACAGTGGTGAAAGCAGTCTTGCTTTCATCTGGTGGATGCATCTTGATCTAGTTGTACCCGGAGTAGGCGTCAATGAAGCTGAGGAGTTTATGGCCCGCAGTTGGTTCTACTAGTTGATCAATCCTCGGGAGGAGAAAGCTATCCTTTGGGTAAACTTCATTGAGGTTAACGAAGTCGTTGCAAATCCTCCACTTGCCATTCTTTTTCTTCACGAGGATGGGATTAGAGAGCCAGTCGGGGTAGAAGGTCTCTCAGATAAAGCCGTCCTTTAATAGGCAGTCAAATCATCACTGATGGCCTCATTTTATTCCTCATTCATTCTCCTTTGCTTCTACTTTACTGGATTAGCATCCACCTTGAAGAAGAACTTATGGCAGATAATACTAGGATCGATTCTAGGCACATCAATGGAAGCTCACACGAATACATTCAAATCGTCTACAAAAAACTTTTTAAATAACGTCTTCTCTTGAGGATGCAACTTCGAGCCAATTCGGAGGACTTACTCTGGATGATGTCGACCTACAAGAAATGACTCGGGTTTCTCCTTAGTTCTGCTGTCTGGGTCTTTCAGCTCAATGGGAGATTCGGGGTCTGGATCCTACGACTCAACAGGGGGTCAGAGTTTTGGTTTTCGTCATTCTGTAATTGATATCGGTCAATAATTCTCTTTTACTTCTTATCCATATGGGAATCTTTGTCAGAGACTACTCGGGAGGACTTTGTTATCCAGCCGAACTTCTTTCGGGCTACGTGGCTATGGTTCGGGTCACCACCTGGTCACCCCTTATATCAGCCATTCTTATAAGTGTTGGGTACTTCAGAAGTTGATGACGGGTGAACAAGATTGCCCGCATCATTTGAATACATGACCTCTCAAGGATAGTATTTTAGGAGGATTTGACGTCAATGACGCAGGACTCTATAAGAACGTTGTACGGATCTGCTCGGATGGGGGACATAATTGTTCCTGGCGCCTCGCTCTCGTCAAATCCATAGAGAAGTGACTGGGCCTAAGGGAGAATCGTCTTTCGAGCTAACTCGGGAGTATCCTCTATCCGATCTAAGGCGTCTCCGTACAAAATGTTGACATTGCTTTCTCCATCAACCAAGATTTTTGATGTTCAACAACAACTGATATGCATTATCACAACTAAAGCGTCATTGTGCGAAAAGTGCATGGCATAGGCATCGGTCACTGAGAAGTAGATGGGCCTGCTTGGTAATGAAGGTGGGTTCGTCAGTATGCTGGGTAGTTGTCTCTCTGAGCCTCATTGACTAAATGGTTCTTTCCTTTGTGGTGGCGCCCTCTATCAGGGAGGTGCCGAAGATTGCATTCTCCTGCCGATACTGGATGAGGGAGATGTCAGGCCTGGACGTCCCATGGGGGCTCCCTTTGTATCTTAGTCTCCAAAGGCTATCCTGCGTTGAGGATGAACTCTCAGAGATATCCCTAATTAACCAAGTCTTGGAGTTGTTATCAGAGGGTTCGACACTTGACGATGGGGTAACCCATCCCGTCGTGGAAGACACAGTACTTTTGAGATCCTGGTCCCTTTGGGTTCTGTGAGAAAGGTCATGCGAGACGCCTGACCAAGGGTTGGTCTTTGATGGCGTTAAACACGTGGTCGATGGGAATTCAAAATAAAATTAGGTCAGGCTCTGCAATATCGTCCTTGCTCAACTCGCGCATGTGTCAGGGCGATTTGTGGACCGCGACAGAACTGTGGCTCAAGATCTTCTACACCACTTAGTGCTATAGACATCAATATAATATAAATATATAGAGAAATCTGTACCTCAGCCGCCAGCTGAGAGAGACTCTCTCAACTGGCACAATCTGGCTGAATTTCAACCACAATTTTGGGTGCTGGTGCCATGGTCACAGTTTTATATGAACAATGTGATTAAGTTGCAGTATTTTTATGAGGATTGCTGCCATGATCGCTGTCTATCATGGGTGATGATCATCCGTGTAAAGTAGAAGGGATAGGTACAGTTCGTATCAAGATGTTTGATGGGATGCTATGTGAACTGAAGAAGTGAGCTATGTACCTCAATTGAAAAGGAATCTTATCTCAGTTGGTACCTTGGAAGCATTGGGTCATAGAGTATCTATAAGAGATAGTATTCTCAAGATGACTAGAGGCTCGATGGTGGTGTTGAAGGGTGTCCAACACAATAACTTGATGGGTAGTATGGTTACAGGGCGAGTGGTGACTTCTATTTCTTCAGGTGATATTTGTACACAGATTTGGCATATGAGGCTCGGACATACGAGAGAAAAGTCTTTGCAAGCTCTAGCAAAGAAGGGATAACTAGAAGGTGCATCTACCTGCAATATGAAATTAGGTGGACACGGTGTTCTGGACAAGAAGACGAAGGTGAAATTCGACACCTCTACTCACCGCTCGCAAGGTCTTCTTGATTGTCTTCACATTAGTATTTGGGGACTTCCCAAGACTGCATCGCTTGGAGGTCATCGATACTTTATCTTTTTTGTTGATAATTTGTCTAGGCATTGTTAGATATATCCAATTAGACAAAGATTTGAAGCCCTAAATATGCTGATGAAGTGGAAGGATATAATGGAGAAACAGACTGGTAGGAAGATTAAGGAGCTCTAAATTGGTAATGTTGAAAAATACAAGAACTAATTCCTACAATTTGGCCTGAACACTGGAATTGGTACTCACTTTACAAATGGAATACATGAGTTCGCTAAGAAAATCAGGCGCTTCTTGCTGGAGAAGGTTCAGTGTTTGTTGTCTAATGAATGATTAGATAAATCGTTTTGCGCTGAGGCGATTGTATATGATAGCCATCTCATAAATGGACTGTCATCGACTGCGATAGGAAGCAAAACTCCATTGGATATTTGGTCACACTGAGCTGCTCAGGATTATGATTTGCTGAGGGTATTTGAAAGTCTGGCCTACTTTAGTGCCAAAGATGGCAAGATAAATTTGCGAGTAAAAAAGTTTGTATTTTTGGGTCTCAACAGGAATATGAAAGGCTACAAGTTATGGGATCCTGAAAAAAAGAAGATTGTGTTGAGTAAGCATGTAACATTTGATGAGACTTCATAGTTGAAGTCTACCGTCTCTCAGCAGGTGGAGAGGCCGAAGACCAAGGATATATCGCAGCGGGTGGAGGTTGATGCTACTTCACTATCTCCAGTTGGTTCAGTATCAGTAAGGACTTCACTGGCTGTGACACCGGACGGAGATCATATAGCCGGTTTTGATGTTGAACAGGTTGAAGACATTGATGAGAATGTCGAATTATTTGCAGCTATTGAACCAAGATAATTCACAAAAGAGCGTGAAGAAGCATGAATCTCAAGTTGGTGAGCGTGATAAGATCAAATTGAAGGCCGTTGTTCTCCATGACGGTATTGATAAGGAGGTTCATATAACTCAGCTAATTCGGTTCGCTGCTGAACATTTAGTCACAATTGCTTAAGCTCGATGGAGCTCGTTTGAATGAACTACGTGTGGCTTGATCCTGTTGGGCATGGGTACGTAGGCAACCTTAATGGTCCAGCCAGTTGGAGTAAACATGGTGCTATATTGTATTCGGCTCAGATTTGAAAAATCTTCACCGAGGTAGAGAATTATGGGAAAAGAGGGTAAAAATCTTGTTGAAAGAGTTTTTTAGACTCTCTTGAATGTTAATCAAAGATCGATGCAATCAATGGTGTTGAATACGAGAACGTGTCGGTCGTATCAAAATTGGATTGCACAGGAGGAACTAAGGCTAGTCGAGTAATGATACAAACAGAAAGTTGAAAAATCTTTTTCACTACAGACTAGCGACTAATACATGTATTAATTGACTAATAGAAGTTATTAGTCGACTGCTGGGCGGCTTGTTTACAAATCTGATTCCGAATTTGTTTCTGATCCGAATTAGGTGTTTTTGGTTTTCTTTTCTTCGTAGATTCTTTTGCTAGATAAGGAGGGGTAGTGTCCCCATTATTTATATCCCGAAACATGTAATATGTAATTGATTGATTTAATAAGAACTCTCTCCCCTTACCCTGAGGACGTAGACAAATTACCGAACCTCGTTAAAACTTGTGTTCTCTCATTCTTTTCTTTGTTTAATTGTTCGTACAATTGGTGGCTATTCTCTAGAGCGCATCTTCTCTATCGCGTGGATTCCCAACATCATTAACACCAATTCAACCTCATACAACATTCAAATATCATTATGAAAGGTTTAACGTCTAAATTACAATGAATTAATATTTAGAAACTTCTCCAATGTCCTCTGTTTTGTTGAAAACATGTAAAAATGAGATTTGTGAGAACATTACCAGAACATAATTGGAACATTACAGCATATACTTGGCATTCAGCACCACTAATTAAATTAATCTTATGGTCATTCTTCAGCGCATGGAATAACTTTAAAGTTAAAAAAAAAACCTTTTATCTGTTGATACAAATCACGCACACACATATACGAGACTAAGCATTCACACAGAGACATATACATATATGCAGATACCTAATTTTGAGTTTTGACTTCTTTAAAAATAGTTAAAAATCTTAATTCAAACTGAATTCAACCTTCCAATCTATTTTTTCAAATTGTGAATGATGTTGATACTTGGAAGGTAGTTTATATGGAAGAATACGAGTAGTGTTGGTCATTAAATTCACAGATAAGAGGAGCTGATTGATTGAGAGAAACCTTAAATTCAGGACAGGTTTCAGCTGTGCTAGCTGGCAGTATTTTGACAGAGACCTTAAAAAATTTTGGTTCATTTATTTTGTTTACAGCTAAATATAGCCATTTTCTTTTCTTTTCTTTTGGCCTTGGATAATGTGCTCACAAAATGCAAGGGTTGCATCAACTTCATGCAAACAAACCAAACACCAAGTAAATGATCTCAAGGTCTTAATAAAACTTAATCTTCAAGCATCAAACGTCAAGGGAGCCAGTACAAAGAGATTTATGACAGGATCAAAAAGCCTGCAATGGGATTCTGAAGAACCAGAGGTTAAGATATAAAAGAAGAAGAGCTTGGCTTGGGTCTTATTTCCACTGGTGTAAAAAGTTTCAAGCAAGGAAAAGGGAAGACCTTTAATTGTAGGACAACCGACATGTTGTGCGCAGGGGACAACAACCTCTCTGTTAGGAATTCGCCAACCAGGCGGAGACTGATGCAGCCGGAGGCGCAATCAACACGACACGAACAGAAAACAACAGAGAAAAATAATCAACACAGTATTTAACGAGGTTCGGCAACATGCCTACGTCCTCGGGGTAAGGGAGAGTGAGATTTTATTGATTCAGCAATCAATACAAGCTAATACAGAGGGAAACTTGAGGGAATTCTTTCAGGGATACAATACATGAGGGCTCTAGTCCCTATTTATAGCCACAGAGTCCCTGGATTTAAGGAAACCCAGATTGAATTCGATCCCATACAGAAAAAGAATCCGAATCCCAAAAGGTAGCAGAAAACGCATCTGTCGGTCGACCGGCCGGTCGACCGACCCATGCCATGGCCGACCGCGCCGGCCGACCGGGCCCAACCGAGTGCAGCCTGCTTTTAGTTGGTCGACCGGGCCGGTCGACCGCTCTCTGCCACGGTCGACCGGGCGGTCGATCGGGCTTACCTTGTGCACGCTGGTCGACCGGGCGGTCGACCGGCCTCCTCCATCGGTCGACTGGGCGGCCGACCGGGAGCACAATCTGGCCTGCTTAATACTCCGTTTCTCGCTCCTTTGATTTCCGATCTCTGTGCTAACTTCCTCTACTCCTCTATCTCCTCTCTCCCTATAATTCTCCACCTCGGTGAAGATTTTTAATTTGAGCCGATCTTCAACGAACTCCAGTCTATCACCTGGCGAAATCGACACACGATCTCGGTAAAATCGACACACGATCTCGGCTTGCGTGCTCCGGACGAAATCTACACACGATCTCGGCAAAATCGGCACACGATCTTAGCTTGGAATTTGTAGCTCAGTTATCAACTGGGATGCACCGCACATGCCTTTCCTACTCTTCACCTTAGGAGAACTTCCATACATACCGATCACAGAACGTGTCTCTCACTCAGCTACTATATGACCTCACGAAGAACACATCATGAGTCAACACTGACTCTCCAATTGACTGGCTCTATCCAGTCTACATGTCTTCAGCTGATGGTCCAACCAAGTCTGAGTAGTGCACATCGAACACCATTATCGGTTTCAACAACTGGATGCACATCTCTCCTATGCAAGTCTCATCAAACGTGACATGCCGACTCAACACGATCTTCTTATTTTCGGGGCTCCATAACCTGTAGCCTTTCATATTTCGCTTGACACCCAAAAACACAAACTTCTTTGCTCGCGGATTCACCATGCCATCTTTGGCACTGAAGTAGGTTGGACTTCCAAATTCCCGCAGCAAAGCATGATCTTGAGAAGCTTTTCCAGACCAAATTTCTAATAGAGTTTTACCTCCTATCACAGTCGATCCATTTATGAGATGGCTAGCATATACAATCGCCTCAGCCTAAAACGATTTGTCTAATCCACATTAGACAACAAACACCGAACCATCTCAATCAAGGAACGATTTACTTCCTTAGCCAACCCATTTATTCCTTTTGTGAAGTGAGTACCAATACCAGTGTTCTGGCCAAATCGTAGGAATTGGTTCATGTCTCTTTCAATATTACCAATCTGTAGCTCCTTAATCTTCCTACCTGTCTACTTCTCCATTCTTCCTTTCCACTTCACCAACATATCTAGGGCTTCACACCTTTATCTCATGGGATATATCCAACAATGCCTAGATAAACTATCAATAAAAGAGACAAAGTACCTGTGACCTCCAAGCGATGCAGTCTTAGCAGGTCCCCAAATGGTTACGTGAACACAATCAAGAAGACCTTCTGAGCGGTGAGTACTGGTGCTGAATTTTATCTTCTTCTTGTCCAGAACACTGTGTTCACCTTCCAAGTTGCAGGTAGCAACACCGTCCAATGATACCTTCTTTGCAGGAGCTTGCAAAGACTTTTCACCTCCATATCAGACCTTCACCTGCCAGACCTTTGTGCAACCATCATCTGAAGAATTAGAAGTATCCACCTGACCTGTAACCATACTACCCTTCAAGTTGTAAAGATTTTCCCGGCGGACGCCCTTTATCACCACCATCGAGCCTTTGATCATCTTGAGAACACCATTTCGTATAGATATCACAAGGCCCAGTGCTTCTAAAGCACCAATAGAAATAAGATTTCTTTTGAGTTGAGGTACATACCTCACCTCCTTCAATTCTCGTACTATCCCATCTTCCATCTTGATACGGACTGTACCTATTAAAATCACCTAGAGGGGGGTGAATAGGTGACTAGCTAATCTAATGTTGAATTAATGCGGAATTAAAACTATTTAAGTAAACTAAATATTTCTATGCATAACACACCAAGTATAACACAAGAGTGTAGCCGAATACCCCGTGAAAGGCTCTGGACTAACTCCTCAAGATTTCTCTAGATAAGAGTTGAGGTACCGCTTTCGCTCTCTTGGTTGAATACAAGTGTGAGCAAATAATCCCCAAGTATATATCAATTAAGCACACAATATATCAAGCATGTAAGAGATATAAGCAATAAGCATAAGCAAGATCTAAAGACAAGTGAGAGATAGAGATAGAGCAATCGCAAACATGGGAGATTTGCTTCGAGGTTCGAGCACACTTCCTCTACGTCCCCGCCTTCAACACTATGAAGGATTTACACTAAAAACGATCCCACCGGATCACTCGGTGCCGCAACACTTACAAGCGAGTTCACACTAGAACTCCTTTGGACTCTCTAGTCCCTCTCTTGTTCCCGCAAGAACAAACACACCGCAAGCACACTAGCTTACCGAGGCCACACCTCTACACCGAGCTCTCACTAGAACTTGAAACAACGCGAACCCGCAAGTCCACCTCCTCAAATACAAGAATAAAAACTTTGGTGATCACAATACTTTGATCACCTAAAACAATCTCACAACAACTTGTTGGCCCAAGAGGTTACACTCTCCAATTGTTTTGTGTTTTGATGATGACAAACCAAATTAGAGCTATTTGGTACTAACAAGTTTGTTAAGATGAGTTTCAGGTTTTGTACCATGTTTAGAGACCATTTGCTTATTTATTGCAAGAACTTCTAAGTTCCACCAAGCAAGGAAGGCAAATTGCACATCAAGGAAGGATCATAGAAGAGAAGGCACTAGCAAGGCATTGGATGGCTCAAAGACTTGAAGATAGCTCAAGAAGTCTTCATGTATTTTGTTTTTCAGTTTATAGTATGTTAAAGAATAGTGGATAGGTTTGAAGCTCTATCACACACGTTTTTGCGCACATGTTCATTCCAAAATAATTTCTTATAAATTATACAAAAATATTTTGCATACAAGTTTTTGCCTACAGATATATATTTATGTTTTATACTATTCCCTGTTCAAAAGTATTTTTGTTAAAATCAAAATCCTCTTTGTTTTCTTTTCTAAAATCAATTTTTGACCTGATCCGGTCGACCGGGGCAGTCGACCGAGTCTGTGTCAGTCTGGTCCGGTCGACCGGACCAGTCGACCGAAGTTCTGGCAGATGCACGTATCCATGTGCATGTCTGTCGGTCGACCGAGGCGGTCGACCGGACTATTGCTTTTGCTCACAGGTTTTATCGGTCGACCGGGTCGGTCGACCGCTAGCCTATAACGGTTGAATTTTTGTACTACCGGTCGACCGGCCCGGTCGACCGATCTGACCGTTTGAACAGTAACGGGCAGATTTTTAAGAGCTGTTTATTTTTGTCTTTTGTGTTTAAAAATTCGTTTAAGGATATATTTTGATCTAATTACCTCCTAAACATCAGTAAATATGTTTTATCCCTAAACCCTAGCCCTCTCCTATAAATAGGGGTGTTTGGGGAGAGATTGGTTACAACAACAATTATTGTTAAAAATTCAAAAGTTTAAGGCTTTCAAAGTTCTTGGTTTTTGTGCTAAATTCTCTCAATTTTCTGAAGGGTTTTCAAAAGTTTTTTCTCTGATTTCAATTTCTTTTCCTTACACACAAAAGAGCTTCAATTCTACTCATTATTCTCTAAGGACCTTTGTAAGGGAAGATATTTTTGAAAGAGAGAGTTTGTGGTCTTTTGACTACCAAGGAAATCACTTGTTCTTGAGATTGTAGGAGTTGGGTACTCCATTGTAATTGTTCTTTGTGATAGTGGAAGTAGCTAGAATCCTTCTGGGGAAGGCGGGGAGTAGAGCTGGGTGCTCGAACCTCGATAACATATCCATGTGTTTGCGATTGGTTTACTTTCTTGCACTCTTTTACTACACTTGCTCTTATTCTTGCTCATCATAATCGTTGTCATATTTTCTTGCTTGCATTCATCTTGTGAAACTTGATTGTTGTAGCTTTAAATTTTTTATTTGCCCCGTGATTAGCATTGTCACCTATTCACCCCCCCTCTAGGTGACTTTTCAATTGGTATCAGAGCTTGGACTCTAGGTTTGGCTTAACATCCATAGAGAGATCCTTAAAATATTGCTAATCAACATTTTCATTTCATTCATTCATCACTAGTAAACATGGCCGACAACATTAAATCCCCACCTAAATTTGATGGCCTCAATTTCCCAATTTGGAAGGTTAGGATGACTATATTTTTGCAATCTTTGGGTAGCTTAGTAGCCAAGTCCTTGACCAAACCCTATGTAGCACCCGATGGTGATGAGAGCACTTGGACCGACCTTGACTTTAAACTATATGAGGCTAACTCCAAGGCCCAAAACTCCCTATTAACCGCCTTGAATGAGGATGACCTTACAAGGGTAATTCATTGCCAATCCGCCTATGAGATTTGGCAACACTTATTGGTCACACACGAGGGGACTTCACAAGTCAAGAGAGCTAAGATAGATCTCTTGAGGTCCCAATATGAGTCATTTAAAATGCTTGATGATGAGTCTATTGATAGTATGGCTACAAGGTTTACTAAAATCACTAATGGTCTTTCTTCCTTAGGTGATGACATCTCCAACGATCAAAAGGTGCGGAAAGTAATTCGGGCTCTTCCTTCATCATGGAGATCAAGGCCACCACCTTGAAGGAATTGAACGACAAGGACGAGATGGACCTCATTAGTCTCATTGGGAACCTAAAGACCCATGAGATGGAGAAGAAGGCAAGAGAAGAAGCCACTACTTCAAAGAAGAAATCCATAGCCTTCAAGACTTCATCCACCAATGATGACGATGATGAAGACGAAGAAGAAGATGAGGAGCTAACTCTACTTGTGCGGAATGTCAAAAGGTTGTACCGAAAGAACAAGTTCAACTTCCGGAGAAGATTCGAGGGCAAAGAGGAGCGGAAGATCATTTGCTATAATTGCCGCAAACCCGGACATATCATGGCGGATTGTCCGGAGTTCAAGAAGAAGATGACTTCCTCCTTCAAGCCAAAGAAACCGGAGGAGAAGAAAGCCTACAAAGCAACATGGGATTCGGAAAGCGAGTCCGAAGAGGAGGTGGATCAAGCTAACATGTGTTTCATAGCAAACACACCCAAGGTAACCCCTCAATCCCTTGATGATGAAGATGATGATGTAAGTAAGGAAGTTCTAGTGCATGCTTTTGTAGAACTTTCTGAAACTTATGATACAAGAAACTTGAATGCATAAAATTACAAAAAGAAGTTGCTTTTCTTAAGAATCAACTTGCCATTGTTTCTAAAGAAAAAGATGATATTTCTTCTAATCTCATTTCCATGCAAAAAGAATTTTGTGCCTACAAGAGTACTTGTAAGGCAAAATCTCCTATTATTGATGAAAAAGAAATTTCTTCTTTTAAATCCAAAATGAATGATTTTGAAAAAGTTTTAAAAGATTGTGCCTTTAATACTAAGAAACTTGAAGAAAAATTTTCTAAAAAGCACACATCTCATGCTAAGATTCCTCATGCTCACACTACACCTAACACGTCACATGTTCATGCTCACAATGCCCATGCTCATAAATCACACACTCATTATGCTTTTAAATATGGTAGAGTATATAGATGCACATATTGTGGTAAAAATGGACATTTAGCTAAGTTTTGCTATGATCAACTAAATAGAACAAATAATCTTGTTTGGGTTCATGACACTAACCCTAGAGGACCCAAGAAAATGTGGGTACCAAAATCAAGTCTTAAATTGTTTGATGTAGGTACACACCAAAGCTCCAAGACGTAGGGAGCGGTGGTACCTTGATAGTGGTTGTTCAAGACACATGACATGGGACATCAATAACTTCACAACCCTATCAAGGTACATGGAAGGTGGCACCGTCACCTTCGGGGATGACTCTAAAGGAACTATCATCGGTATAGGTAACATTCAAATTGGTGCATCTCCTATTATTGAGAATGTTGTTTTAGTAGATGGTTTAAAACATAATTTGCTTAGCATTAGTCAACTTTGTGATCATGGACTTAAAGTTGTTTTTGATGATACTTCTTGTAAGATTTTTGATGTTAAATCCGATATTTGTATTCTCACCGGTTTTCGTGATAATAATGTTTATATTATTGACATGCTTAATTTAGATTGTTCTACTAAATGCTTAAATGTTTTTGATGAAAATTCTTGGCTTTGGCATAGAAGATTAGGACATGCATCTTTTGACCATATTTCTAGGATTAATTCAAAGGAATTGGTGAAGGGTATACCTTGCTTAGATTTTGAGAAAGACCGCATTTGTAGTGCGTGCCAACTTGGGAAACAAACCAAGTCTTCCTTTAAACCAATCAAGGATATCATGTCAACTAGGCCTTTAGAATTAATTCATATGGATCTTTTTGGACCAACTAAAACTAAGAGTTTAAATGGAAGTAGATTTGCATTTGTTTTAGTTGATGATTTCTCCCGTTTTACTTGGGTTTTCTTTTTACAAAATAAAGATCAAACTTTTTCTCATTTTAAAATTTTTCGAAAAAGAGTTGAAAAAGAAAAGGGTTTTCCGATTTTGAGAATAAGGAGTGATAGAGGTGGTGAGTTTGTTAACCAACTCTTCATGACTTATTGTGATGAAAAGAGAATTAAGCATGAAATGTCTTGTCCTAGAACTCCACAACAAAATGGAGTTGTAGAAAGGAAAAATAGAACACTTCAAGAGATGGCTAGGACAATGATAAGTGAATATGACCTCCCTCAATATTTATGGGCCGAGGCCGTAAACACCGCATGCTATATATCAAATCGTACTTATTTGTGCAAAAATTCTTCAAAAACATCATTTGAAATGTATCATTCTAGAAAACCAAATGTTGCATATTTTAAAGTTTTTGGATGCAAGTGTTTTGTTTTGAATACTAAGGATAATTTGGGTAAATTTGATGCTAAGGCTTATGAGGCTATCTTTGTTGGATATTCCTCTACTAGCAAAGCATATAGAGTTTTCATTAGATCTTCTCAAACCATTGAAGAATCCATGCATGTTAAGTTTGAAGAATCTAATGTGTTTATTGAGAATGTTGTAGAGTTTGAACCATTAGGTGAAGACATGGAGAGACTATCCTTGAAGGACTCACCCGCTCAAGAAGAAAAGCTAGATCCTATTGGTGAAGTTCAAGAGGATAAGGAGGAAAGCACTCAACCGCTTCCTAAAGCTTGGAGATACGCTACAAATCATCCTAAGGAGCTCATCTTGGGTGATGCATCTAAAGGAGTCACAACACGCTCCAAACTCCATGACATATATGGTAACTTTGCTTTTATTTCTCATTTTGAACCCAAAGGCATTCTCGAAGCCGAGACGGACCCATATTGGTTGCTTGCCATGCAAGAGGAACTCAATCAATTTGAGCGCAACCAAGTTTGGCACCTTGTTCCTAAGCCCCACGATAGACCAATAATTGGTACTAAGTGGATCTTTAGAAACAAGATGGATGAGTCCGGAAATGTCATTAGGAATAAAGCTAGGTTAGTGGCCCAAGGTTACACTCAAGTTGAAGGAATTGACTTTGAGGAGACCTTTGCACCCGTAGCACGGCTTGAAGCCATACGGATGACACTAGCTTTTGCATGTTTTAAAAATTTTAAACTTTTTCAAATGGATGTGAAAAGTGCATTTTTAAATGGTTTTATTAATGAAGAAGTTTATGTTTCTCAACCTCCCGGTTTTGTTGATCATGTTCATCCCGATTTTGTTTTTAAACTTGATAAAGCTTTGTATGGATTGAAACAAGCTCCAAGAGCTTGGTATGAAAGGCTTTCTAGTTTTCTCATTTCAAATGATTTTATTAAAGGCAAAGTGGACACAACTCTTTTTACTAAGCATGTTGATAATGATATTTTAATTGTGCAAATTTATGTTGATGATATAATTTTTGGATCTACTAATGAGCTTTTATGCAAGGATTTTGAGAAAGTCATGCAACTTGAATTTGAAATGTCTTCAATGGGTGAACTCAATTTCTTCCTTGGACTCCAAATCAAGCAATTGCAAGACGGAACCTTCATTAACCAAGCCAAGTACGCAAAGGAGCTAGTAAAGAAGTTTGGGCTTGAAGGATCAAAGGCTTGCAACACTCCAATGGCAACTACAACCAAGCTTGATAAGGACGATCAAGGTAAAAATGTTGATATTAAATTATATAGAAGCATGATAGGAAGTCTTTTATATTTGACGGCAAGTAGGCCGGATATCATGTTTAGTGTGTGTCTTTGTGCTAGATTTCAATCGTGTCCTAAAGAGTCTCATCTTATTGCGGTAAAACGCATTATTCGTTATATTAAGGGCACTATTGGAATGGGTCTTTGGTATCCAAAAACTATAGATTTTTCAATGACTAGTTATTCGGATGCCGACTATGCGGGTTGTAGAGTAGATAGAAAGAGTACTAGTGGGACATGTCAATTTCTTGGTAATTGTCTTGTTTCATGGTCCTCTAGGAAACAAAATTCCGTAGCTCTCTCAACCGCCTAGGCGGAGTATGTTGCCGCGGGGGCTTGTTGTGCACAAGTCCTTTGGATGAAACATACTCTCCTTGATTTTGATTTGCACTTTGATCATATAAAAATATTTTGTGATAATACTAGTACTATACACATGACCAAAATGTAAATCAACATAGTAAGACCAAGCACATTGAGATTAGATATCACTTTCTTAGAGATCATTTTGAGAAAGGTGATATAGATATTGATTATGTTTCCACAGATTTACAACTAGCCGATATTTTCACTAAACCCCTTGATTTTGCTAGATTTTCGTTTATTTGTGGAGAACTTAATGTTTGTATTATTGAATAGACATGTTTTTCATAACCCTTTTTGATGTATGACAAAAAGGGGGAGAATAAGTTTACATGACAAAAATAAGTTCATTTGGTCTTGGTTCCAATATGAATTTATATGCTTTAATTTTAAGATTTGTTTTATGAATTTATATGTTTTGGTTTTATGAATTCTTGTGTTTTAGTTGTTTTGGTATTTTTGGTATCAAGAGCATATTCTTGTGTTTTATGTATAGCATAATTTGAGGGGGAGTTTTCTCCTCCATATATTTTTGTCAATAGCCTATTTGTTTTGTCATCATCAAAAAGGGGGAGATTATTGGCCCAAGAGGTTACACTCTCCAATTGTTTTGTGTTTTGATGATGACAAACCAAATTAGAGCTATTTGGTACTAACAAGTTTGTTAAGATGAGTTTCAGGTTTTGTACCATGTTTAGAGACCATTTGCTTAGCTATTGCAAGAACTTCTAAGTTCCACCAAGCAAGGAAGGCAAATTGCACATCAAGGAAGGATCATAGAAGAGAAGGCACTAGCAAGGCATTGGATGGCTCAAAGACTTGAAGATAGCTCAAGAAGTCTTCATGTATTTTGTTTTTCAGTTTATAGTATGTTAAAGAATAGTGGATAGGTTTGAAGCTCTATCACACACGCTTTTGCGCACATGTTCATTCCAAAATAATTTCTTATAAATTATACAAAAATATTTTGCATACAAGTTTTTGCCTACAGATATATATTTATGTTTTATACTATTCCCTGTTCAAAATTATTTTTGTTAAAATCAAAATCCTCTTTGTTTTCTTTTCTAAAATCAATTTTTGACCTGATCCGGTCGACCGGGGCAGTCGACCGAGTCTGTGTCAGTCTGGTCCGGTCGACCGGACCGGTCGACCGAAGTTCTGGCAGATGCACGTATCCATGTGCATGTCTGTCGGTCGACCGAGGCGGTCGACCGGACTATTGCTTTTGCTCACAGGTTTTATCGGTCGACCGGGTCGGTCGACCGCTAGCCTATAACGGTCGAATTTTTGTACTACCGGTCGACCGGCCCGGTCGACCGATCTGACCGTTTGAACAGTAACGGGCAGATTTTTAAGAGCTGTTTATTTTTGTCTTTTGTGTTTAAAAATTCGTTTAAGGATATATTTTGATCTAATTACCTCCTAAACATCAGTAAATATGTTTTATCCCTAAACCCTAGCCCTCTCTTATAAATAGGGGTGTTTGGGGAGAGATTGGTTACAACAACAATTATTGCTAAAAATTCAAAAGTTTAAGGCTTTCAAAGTTCTTGGTTTTTGTGCTAAATTCTCTCAATTTTCTGAAGGGTTTTCAAAAGTTTTTTCTCTGATTTCAATTTCTTTTCCTTACACACAAAAGAGCTTCAATTCTACTCATTATTCTCTAAGGACCTTTGTAAGGGAAGAGATTTTTGAAAGAGAGAGTTTGTGGTCTTTTGACTACCAAGGAAATCACTTGTTCTTGAGATTGTAGGAGTTGGGTACTCCATTGTAATTGTTCTTTGTGATAGTGGAAGTAGCTAGAATCCTTCTGGGAAGGCGGGGAGTAGAGCTGGGTGCTCGAACCTCGATAACATATCCATGTGTTTGCGATTGGTTTACTTTCTTGCACTCTTTTACTATACTTGCTCTTATTCTTACTCATCATAATCATTGTCATATTTACTTGCTTGCATTCATCTTGTGAAACTTGATTATTGTAGCTTTAAATTTTTTATTTGCTCCGTGATTAGCATTGTCACCTATTCACCCCCCCTCTAGGTGACTTTTCACAACTCTCCTATAGAAATGATATAGCAATAGAAAGCTCAAGTATGTGTGAGAAAAACAAGGATGGAATGTGTGGTGGAAAACTCAAGAAAATCACTTTTGAAAACTCTTGATAAACTCTCCTTTTGAATGGAAGTATTTGGCTCTAAAACAAGTGGAGATAAACACTTAGAAGTGTAGAAAAAACTAGCTCAAAAACCCACTTAAAATCTTGTCTAAAACAGTTCAAGGGAGCCCCATTTTATAGGCTCCAAAAATTTGCCTGTTGGAAGCCAACTCAGCAGTTCTGACTGCTGACGGTCGACCGCCAATGGTCGGATTTTTGACCCTTGGGAATGTCGGTCGACCGGCCGGTCGATCGCCAACTGGGCAATGACCTAGCGGTCGACCGCCTGGTCGACCGGGCCATTTCCAGAGAGCAGACACTCTCTGGCGGTCGACCGGCCCAACCTGTGCACGTCTGTGCACATCGGTCGACCGGAGCCGTCGACCAACTTCTTGTCCGGTCGACCGACAGAGGGTCAGTCCAGGCAATTATGGGGATTAAAAGCTTGGCTTTTTTACTTTAATAAAATCTCATAAATTCTCTAAAAATTTACAAAAATAAGTTCAGTAATATACTTTAATATACAAACATGTTTGAACAAAAATTAAAACATGTTACAAACATTTTGAACTATTTTTGTGACTTAGAAATTTTGGCTTAAAATAAAATCTGTATTTTTCCAAATAGATTCTTCCACCAAAACTTCTCTAAATATAAAAAAAGATATTTTAAACACTTTTGAAGCTTAGTGTGTATGGATATGATCCACTACACATATATGACGAAATATCTATGTTTTGACAATAAGCACTAAAATGGTTTTAGTTAAAACATATGTATATATGAAACTCAAAAAATCAAAACGGTATTTTTCCAAAATGAAAACTCTTTTATAAAACTCATCTAAATCTTATGTGTGAGTGTATATTATACTTGAGCAATCCACCAACTAATCTATCATTTACATTTTATTTAAAAATAAAATCTTACTAAAAACAAACCTAGACACAAGTCTTCTCTTGAAGGTCTTCACTTGAAAATTTTCTTCTCCGTCTTGATTTGGTCCAAACCTTGATCCAAAGTTAGACTCCTCTTGAGTACTTGATGTGGTCTTGATGCATAAGCTCTTGAATCAACACGTGCTAGCTCCAAAACTTGACTTGAAATCCTTTATTGAAGCTAAGCACCTACTAAGATCTTGATCACATATCTGAGACTAATTAAACATAAGATCATTAGTACTATAACTACATGAGTTAATCATCATCAAAACTAGAGTGATGGGCCTTTGGGCCAACAATCTCCCCCTTTTTGATGATGATAAAACTCATGGAGTTATATATGCATGGATTAAAGTTAAGCTTCATAGAAGCTCCCCCTTAACTCATGCATAGCAATAAACAATAAGATATTCAATGAAGTTATGAAACTGAACAAATATATATGCATCAACAAGGTGAGAGAAACATGCATAAATTAAAATCCTTTTTTTTTCAAAAACCTTCTCCCCCTTTTTGTTTAAACTTTCAAAAACATTCTCCCCATTTTGTGAAACATAAGATGCATAAACTCAATATATGCAAACACTCAAATATGCATAAATAAACTCAAAATCTTTCTCTTCTCTTTTGTCAATCATCAACAAAGGGATAAAATAAAACAAATCAAGAATAAGGATATATATGCGATATACATTCTTGAAGAGGAAGATGCTAAGTTAACTTCCCTGCATACATGCATTACATGGAGAAGGGATGACAAGCCCCTAACTCACATAACGCATAATATACAATGCATAAGTGGAGATGTTAAGCTTCCCCTACACACGTGTATCACATAAAAAAAAGATGTCAATCTCCTCAATATAAGATATACTCAACATGAATCTATATGTAGAAGAGATGTTAAGCTCCCCTTGCATATAGGCAATACATATCAAAACATTTTTTAAGATACCAATTATACATAAACAATACAAATTTTGAATTTTTCTTAAATCAACAAATCAATTTGAGATATCACAAGATCTTTGATATCATTTGAAATTGAAAATTTGTGATACCAATTGAAATTGAAACACTTGTACATTTTGATACCAATGAAAGAAAATATTTTATATATACCAATTGAAATGTATGGTAAATTTGATACTAAATAGGTAAAACACATTGATACCAATTGAAATTTAAACCCAATTGGAAATTGAAATATATTGATACCAATTGAAGTATACTGTAAATTTTGATATCAATAAAAATACCAATTGAAAATAATGCATAAGCTTAGTAAAGTACCAATTGAGATATCAATTGAAATCAAGATTTAAATTAAGCTTAGCATAAACAAACTTTGTACTTTCAACATGTAATTATATTGTAAATTAAGCACAATCAAAATATATATATGTATGAAAAGAGAAATACCAATAGAAATTGATATTATTTAAAATTTAAAGCATACATATATAGAAACAAATTATGAGTATACAAAAAAAAATGTCAATTGTGATACCGATTATAACTATGATGTGAATCAAGTGTATAACTCATAAAGATCCACCCTTTTCATGCACATGATAAAAGATATTTAATTTAAGCATACAAGGCATGATCGCCCATCCATCCGCCCTTCTTGGGGTTGGTAGGAGTTTTCAAAAATAACAGTTGAAAATATTTTTATTGTGAAAATACTACCAAATGAAGAATAAATAACTAGTTAAAGTAATTTTAAAAAACTAGTTAAAGATCCTTTAAATACGAAACCAAATCATATATATATCATGAAACATACTAAATACATAGGAGTTGACACTCGAAATCTATAAAGCACAAAAGTTCTCATGAAAACAACACCATGAGTAAAAAAATGAAGTGTGAGTACACAAGCAACATGTGAATAGCATTTTCATGAAACTAAGCAATAAAACTCAAAACATCAAACATGTGAAAAATATGAAAATTCATTTTTCATCTAAAAACAAACTTCTAGGTATATGTATGTTTTTATCTAAAACTAACAATATGCATACATATCTCAAACATAAAAAGAGTCTATAATAGTATTTCCATGAAGGTAAGTGACTCAAGGGTATACATGTATATTTATTAGTTTTGAACAAAAATTACATATACATGAAGCAAAATATGCACAAAAATAGGAAAACATGCATAAGTAAAGAAATCATCAAAACTAGGCTATACATATACATGTAATAGGTACAAATGAGCAATAGAGTACAAATATATAAGAATCAATTGTTGCTCACTACTTGTACACGTATATACACAAGTTTTAATGAAAGGTTCATCTAAACACGTATTCACCATATAAAGCCAAAACATGATTATAAATCATAAATTCAAAAACATGCTAAACTTATTTATTAAAGCATGTAAACTAAAATAGGAGCATAGAGATAGTTACCAAACCATAAGAAGTATACTCCAAATCTCTAAAACATGGTGGTAGTCCAACTAAACCTCCTTGATAGCGGTGCATCAATTTGTGTGTCCATCTAGTCTATGTGCATCTACCACCAAGGTACCATTCCTCTCACGTCACGTGAGAGCCCGCACCTACATCAAATACAAAAGGTGGGGATTTTGGTACCCATTTTCTTTTGGATCCACGAGGGTTAGCTGATTTGGAACTCAAACATTTTTATTAGCAAAATTTGAAGAATTTACTCTATCATAACAAAATTTTGCTAAATGGCCTTTGGGCCACAATGTGTACACTTGTACACCCTAGTATGCATATGAGGATGAGGGTGTTATGACGTGCAAAATGTGCATATGCATGTTATGGGTGATGTGCATGAACATGTGGAGCTTGTTTCTTTTGAAACAAGGATTCCAATCTATTGTGGTTAAATGCACAATTGCTCAAAGTTGAGCTTAAACAATCAATCCTATTTTTTAAAATTTAATCTCATTTTCATCAATAGTGGCATGAAAAGCATGGTGAGAATGAGAATCATTATTCTTTTTCTTTTTAGAAACATTTTCTTTTTCTTTTGAAATAACTTTTCTTTTCAAAGAGTTGTTATCTTGTAAAGCAATTTTTTTTTGTTTTTCTACCAAATTTATTTTATTTTTCAAGGAAGTATTTCCTTCACAAAGATCATTTAGTTTAGAAAGCAAGGAAATATTTTCATTTTTCAAACTTTCATTTTCTTTGAAAATGCATTCTAATTTATTTTGAAATGAATCTTTTTCTTTTAACCAGGAATCAAATTTAATTTCATTTTCTTATTATCCTTTTTAAGCATGTCATATTTTTCTAGAAGTTGTTGATAAAATGAAGCAAGTTCATTATAAGACATATCAACATCCTCTTCTACCTCGGATTCGGTATTTACCTCAAGGGGGTTATTCCCTTGGACCATGTAGCATACATTGGAAGCTTCACTTTCAACATCCGAGTCGCTCCTTGCATAGTATTACTCTTGTTCGCCAAGGGAGACAATGGTGTTTCATACTACAAAAGTCGAATCAAGATTAGCAGCCTTAGATAAATATTCATCATTTAGGGTACTCTTCAAAGCATCGATGACTTTTGCATTAGCCTCAATATTTTTGCCATTAATACAATAAGAATCTTTTATAGTGCAAAATAAACATGAATACCTAAGGCTTTAAGGTACAAAGACATCTTAACTTTCCAAGTTTGGATGATAAGAATGTCAAAATTAGGAGGTGTCATGAAGTCCATGTGTGTGTAAACAAATATTGTGATTAGCTATAAATGAGGATCTTTAACTCAAGGTTGCTAGACCCAAATCAAGAACACTTAGCTCTGATACCAATTAAAATCACCTAAAGGGGGGTGAATAGGTGACTAGCTAATCTAATGGTAAATTAATGCGGAATTAAAACTATTTAAGCAAACTAAATATTCTTATGCACAACAAACCAAGTATAACACAAGAGTGTAGCCGAATTTCCTGTGAAGGGCTCTGGATTAACTCCTCAAGATTCCTCTAGATAAGAGTTGAGGTGCCGCTTTGGCTCTCTTGGTTAAATACAAGTGTGAGCAAACAATCCCCAAGCATATATCAATTAAGCATACAACATATCAAGCATATAAGAGATATAAGTAAAAACCATAAGCAAAATATAAAGATAAGTGAGAGATAGAGATAGAGCAATCACAAACATGGGAGATTTGTTTCGAGGTTCGAGCACACTTACTCTACATCCCCGCCTTCAACACTATGAAGGATTTCCACTAAAAATGATCCCACAGGATCACTCAGTGCCGCAACACCTACAAGCGAGTTTACACTAGAACTTCTTTGGACTCTCTAGTCCCTTTTTTGTTCCCGCAAGAACAAACATACCGCAAGCACACTAGCTTGCTGAGGCTGCACCTCTACACCGAGCTCTCACTAGAACTCGAAACAACGCAAACCTGCAAGTCCGCCTCCTCAAATACAAGAATAAAAACTTTGGTGATCACAACACTTTGATCACCTAAAACAATCTCACAACAACTCTCCTATAGGAATGATATAGCAATGGCAAGCTCAAGTATGTGTGAAAAAAATAAGGATGGACTGTATGGTGAAAAACTCAAGAAAATCACTTTTGAAAACTCTTGATAAACGCTCCTTTTGAATGGAAGTATTTGGCTCTAAAATAAGTGGAGATAAACACTTAGAAGTGTAGGAAAAATTAGCACAAAACTCACTTAAAATCTTGTCTAAAACAGTTCAAGGGAGGTCCATTTTATAGGCTTCAAAAATCTGCCCATTGGAAGCCAACTTAGCAGTTCTGACTGCTAACGGTCGACCGTCGGTCGACCGCCAACGGTAGAATTTTCGACCGTTGGGAAGGTCGGTCGACCGGCCAGTCGACCGCCAACTGGGCAATGCCTAGCGGTCGACCGCCCGGTCGACCGGGCCATTTTCAGAGAGCAGACACTCTCTGGCGGTCGACCGTGCGGTCAACCAGCCTAACCTGTGCACATCTGTGCACATCGATCGATCAGAGCGGTCGACCGACTTCTTGTCCGGTCGACCGACAGAGGGTCAGCCCAGGCAATTATGGGGATTAAAAACTTGGCTTTTTGACTTTAATAAAATCCCATAAATTCTCTAAAAATCTACAAAAATAAGTTCAGTAATATACTTTGATATACAAACATGTTTGAGTAAAAATCAAAACATGTTATATACATTTTGATCTATTTTTGTGACTTAGAAATTTTAAAGCTATCTGTATTTTTCCAAATAGATTTTTCCACCAAAACTTCTCCAAATACAAAAACAAGATATTTTAAACACTTTTGAAGCTTAGTGTGTATGAATATGATCCACTATACATATATGAAGAAATTGAAAAACACCTAGAGGGGGGGTGAATAGGTGTAATTGCTAATCTAATGATTCTTTTTAAAACTAAGTATGATGAATGATGCAACGATCTCTCAAAACAAGACTAAGAGCCGAATACCCCGTGAGAGGTTCTGAACTCCTTCCTCTCAATTCCCCTTGAATGGGTTAGAGGTGCGCAATGCAACTTGTTGTATGAGATATGATCGATCAAGGCAAAGTATGATGGATGAATAGTGAGATGAACACAATATATCACAAGTATCACAAGCTTGAAGTAATAGCACAAAGAAAGAAACAAGATCACAAGTAAGTAATTGAAAGCAATATAGTGCAATAGAAATTTAAAGGCAAAATGGAGAGCAAGAGCAAAAGACAACCGCAAACACAAGTATTTGTTTCGAGGTTCGAGCCACCGCTCTACTCCCCGCCTTCACGTCCGTGAAGGGTTTCCACTATCCACCGAGGACGCCTTACAATGGTCTACCGAAGACCCGAGCACCGAGCTCTCCAACTTACAATAACCTCTACCGAAGAGGTGTCTCCACAAGAAGAAAAAGATTACAAGTCACCAAGGTGATTACAAACAAGATCACCAAACTCTTTTACAAACTCTCACTCTTTTACAACTTCCTATAGAATGAGTAAAGGATTTTTTGGCTCTAAGAAGTGTGGTGAGAAAACTTCAGTTGTAGAGTGATATTTGTTATCAAACACAACTGAAAAACAAGCTCAAAAAGAATTGAAAATGAGTAGCTTAAACAATTTTTCTTCTCTTTTGAAAACAATGAAAAACTTGAGAATTTTCTTGGTGTTTAGTAAGAGAGTCTTCTCCTCTATTTATAGGGAGAGAAATGGGTTTAAAACATTTTATTTAGACCTTATTTGCTCTGAAAACAAACTGAAAAACCTTGTAAAAGTCTGCCAAAAAGCAGATCAAAAAACAGATTTCAGAATTGCACAAAAGAGGAAAGAGCCGTTGGGCAGCAGCAGGCTTGGCGGTCGACCGGGCCGGTCGACCGCCAGCTCAGCTGGTCAAAGAGCCGTTGGCTCGGGTCTTCTGGCGGTCGACCGGCCGGTCGACCCAGAAAACCCGAGAACAAACCTGCTCTCAGTCTTCCTCTGGCGGTCGACCGGACGGTCGACCCAGAAAACCCGAGAGCAATCCTGCTCTCAGACGGTCGACCGCCCGGTCGACCGTCGGACGTGCACAGACGTGCACGCCCAGGCACAAAGGCCGGTCGACCGGGCCGGTCGGCCGGTCAGCCTGAAACAGGAAAAACAGTGTATTTTTGACTTGAAAAATTTTGCAAAATAATTTTTGACTTTAAGGAAACTTAAGTAATATGCTAGTAGGAGTATATAAATAAGATCTAAACATGGTATTTATTTTTGTAAAATATAGAGTCATGTAAATATATATTTAAGGCATGAAACCTAATTTAAAACATGAAAACTTAAATACAAGACTCACATTTTAACAAAACCAAATTGTGTGTGTGCGTATCCTAGAGCCAATATCCAACACTCAAACTTTAACATTCTATTCTTACAATGATTCTAAAGACTTTAAGTTCTTCAAGAAGGGCTTTTCACCATATGATCTTCAAAGCTTGATTCTTGAGCCCAATTTGAGTTGACTTGAGTCCAAAATCTTTGCTAATAGGGAATAAACCTTCTAGATGAGTTAGATCCCTGAAACACACTTAACCAATAAACAATATTAGTACAAATAACTAATATGTTTTGTAATCATCAAAACACACTAAACAAAGGTGATTGTAACCTTGGGCCAACAATCTCCCCCTTTTTGATGATGACAAAACATATAGGTTATTTAAACAAAAATGGAAGAAGAGCTTGGAAAGCTCCCCCTCAAATAATGCTATATAAGGCATTGAAAAACACATAAGGCATTGAAAACACATAGTTTTGTCAAAAACTCAAATGCATCAAAAAATACACAATAAACAAACAAAACAACAAACAAACTCATACTTTTTCTCCCCCTTTTTGTCATACATCAAAAAGGGTTAAATAAAATTTTTTTTTAAGAATCCATAATGCAAACATTCAACTCACCACAAATAAATGAAAATCTAGCATAATCTAGAGGTTTAGTAAAAATATCGGCAAGTTGAAAATCGGTAGAAACATAATCAATATCAATATCACCTTTCTCATAATGATCTCTAAGAAAGTGATACCTAATATCAATGTGTTTGGTTTTACTATGTTGATTTGCATTCTTTGTCACGTGAATAGTACTAGTATTATCACAAAATATTTTAACATGATCAAAGTGTAAATCATAGTCAAGGAGAGTATGTTTCATCCAAAGAACTTGTGCACAACAAGCTCCGGCCGCAACATACTCCGCCTTGGCGGTTGAAAGGGCTACCGAATTTTGCTTTTTGGAAGACCAAGATACAAGACAATTACCTAAGATTGACATGTTCCACTTGTACTCTTCCTATCTACCCTACAACCCGCATAGTCGGCATCCGAAAAACTCTTCATATCAAATAGTCCGGTTTTCGGATACCACAAACCCATTTCAATAGTGCCCTTAAGGTATTTAATAATGCGTTTTACTGCTACTAAATGAGACTCCTTAGGACATGATTGAAAACGAGCACAAAGACAAACGGAAAACATGATATCCGGCCTACTAGCCGTCAAATACAATAAACTACCTATCATGCTACGATAAACTTTAATGTCTACACTTTTACCTTGTTCATCCTTATCAAGCTTGGTAGTTGTTGCCATGGGAGTTTTGCTTACTTTAGATCCTTCAAGCCCGAACCTTTTGATGAGTTCCTTTGTGTACTTGGCTTGATTGATGAAGATCCCATCCTTCCTTTGCTTGATTTGGAGTCCAAGGAAATAGTTGAGCTCCCCCATCATAGACATTTCAAATTCATCCTTCATGCATGATTCAAAAGCTTGGCAAAGAGATTCATTAGTAGAACAAAAAATAATGTCATCAACATAAATTTGCACAATAAGAATGTCTTTTTCTACATGTTTTGTAAACAAGGTTGTGTCAATTTTACCTTTCTTAAAACCATTTGAAATCAAAAATGAAGAAAGTCTTTCATACCAATCCCTAGGGGCTTGTTTTAAACCATAAAGAGCTTTATCTAATTTAAATACAAAATCCGGATGTGTAGGATCAACAAACCCGGGGGGTTGTTCAACATACACCTCCTCTTCAATAAAACCATTTAGAAAAGCACTTTTAACATCCATTTGAAACAATTTAAAATCTTTATATGAGGCAAATGCTAGTGTCATCCGTATGGCTTCAAGCCGTGCTACGGGTGCAAAGGTTTCTTCAAAATCGATTCCTTCGATTTGAGTGTAACCTTGGGCAACTAACCTAGCTTTATTCCTAACAACGTTACCCGATTCATCCAACTTGTTCTTAAAGATCCACTTAGTACCAATTGTTGGTCTATCGTGGGGCCTAGGAACAAGGTGTCAAACTTGGTTGCGCTCAAATTGATTGAGTTCCTCTTGCATGGCTAGCAACCAATATGAATCGGCCTCGGCTTCGAGGACGTTCTTGGGTTCAACATGAGAAATAAATGCATAATGTCCACAATAATCATGAAGTTTAGAGCGAGTGGTTACCCCTTTTGATACTTCACCTATGACGAGGTCCTTGGGATGATGAGGATTGTATCTCCAACCCTTTGGAAGTTGTTGAGTAGGCTCCACTTCATTTGTTTGATTTTCATTTCCTTGAGCCTCTTCTATTTTAGCTTCACTTCCTTCATCATCCTTTGGCTTGTCTCCCATAGTAGTAGTATCCTCCAAGGTCACTTTCTCTAAGCCTTCATCTAAAGCATCTATTTCTACAACATTCTTAACAAACAAGTTAGATTCTTCAAACTTAACATGTATAGATTCCTCAATAGTCAAAGATGATTTATTGAAGATTCTATAAGCCTTACTTGTATTAGAATACCCAACAAAAATTGCCTCATAAGCTTTAGCATCAAATTTTTCTAAATTATCTTTTGTATTTAAACAAAACATTTGCATCCAAAAACTTTGAAATATGAAACATTTGGTTTTCTAGAAAAGTACATTTCAAAAGAAGTCTTTGAAGTATTTTTACACAAGAAAACACGATTTGATATATAGCATGATGTATTTACGGCCTCGGCCCACAAATAATGTGGTAGACCATATTCACTTAGCATTGTCCTATCCATCTCTTGTAAAGTTCGATTTTTCCGTTCAACTACTCCATTTTGTTGTGGAGTTCTAGGACAAGAAAGTTCATGCTTAATTCCATGTTCTTCACAAAAAGTGGTAAAGGGTAGGTTAATGAACTCACCTCCTCTATCACTTCTTATTCTTAAAATTGAAACATCCTTTTCTTTTTCAACTCTTTTCTTAAAAGTTTGGAAATATGAAAGTGCTTGATTTTTGTCTTCAAGAAAGAAAACCCAAGTAAATCGTGAAAAGTCATCAACCAAAACAAAAGCAAATCTATTCCCACTTAGACTTTTGGTTTGTGTAGGGCCAAAAAGATCCATATGAATTAGCTCCAAAGGACGTGATGTCATGATATCCTTAATTGACTTGAAAGAAGACTTAGTTTGTTTCCCAAATTGACATGCGTCACAAACTCGGTCCTTTTCAAAACTCAAACAAGGAATACCTTTCACCATTTCCTTTGTGTTTAACCTAGATATGTGGTCAAATGAAATATGGCCTAATCTTCTATGCCACAACCAAGAGTCGTCATCGAGGGCTTTTAAACAAGTAATATTACAAGACATATTAGACATATCTATCATATAAACATTACTTTCACAAAAACCGAAAAACACACAAGTATTAGAAATTCTATCAATTACTTTACAAACTACATGATCAAAAACAACATCAAAACCTTTATCACAAAGTTGACTAACACTCAAGAGGTTATGCTTGAGTCCATCAACTAAAACTACATTTTCAATTAAAGGGGATGTGCCGAGTTTTACATTACCAATACCGATGATTTTACCCTTGGCATCATCTCCGAAGGTGACGGTGCCACCTTCATGGTATCTTGATAGGGTTGCAAAGTTGTTGATGTCCCAAGTCATGTGCCTTGAGCAACCACTATCAAGATACCACAATCCTCTACGTCTTTGGGCCTTGGATGGTACCTACATCATTTAGCAAAATATTTGACTTTGGTACCCAAATTTTCTTGGGTCCTTGAAAGTTAGTATTGCGAACCCAAACATTATGATAAGATGCACTTAGTCTATCATAGCAAAAATTGGCTAAGTGTCCTTTCCGCCCACAATGTGAACATGAGAACACTCTTCCATACATGAATGCATGATGTGTGTGTGAAGTGTGAGCATGCTTTGGGGGTTTGCCACGATGTAAAGGTTGTGTGGTATGAACATGAGCATGAGCATGGTGAACATTTTTCTTAGGGGCTTGTTTCTTAGGAAACATGGCCTCTATCTTCTTCTTATCAAACTCACAATTTTTTAAAACAATTCCCAATGAGTCTATTCTTTCTTTAAGCATGGTAATCTCATTAGAATCAATTTGTGGAGACTTACCTTTACAAGAAATCTTATACTTGTCAAAATCTTTTTGAGTGGAAACAAGAGTGGAAAGTAATTCATCCTTTTCTTTAGAAATAGTAAAGACTTGAAGATTAAGAGATTCATTTACCTTTTTCATTTTAAATACTTTTTCTTAAGAAAATCATAGTTATGTGATAATTCTACAAAAGCTTCTCCTAACTCATCCATGGAAAGTTCATCATTAGGAGAAGTGAAAGGGGTTACCTTGCTTGTGCTTTCATTAGCCATGAAGCACATGTTGGCGGTATCAATCTCCTCCTCGGATTCGCTCTCGGAATCCCAAGTAGCTTTCATTGCCTTCTTCTTGTGAGGCTTCTTTGAGGTGGAGGGCTTCACTTTATCCGGACACTCCGCCACCATGTGTCCCGGTCTTTGGCAATTAAAGCAAATGATCTTTCTTTCTTCTTTGCCTCCTTGCCATCTCTTCCTTCCTTGAAATTTAGCCTTGTTGTACATCCTCCGGACGTTCTTCACAAGAAGTGAGAGCTCTTCGTCATCTTCTTCTTCATCGTCTTCGTCGGAGTGTGAGGATTGACTTTTGAAGGCTATTGTCTTCTTCTTGGAAGGAGCCATGTCCTCCCTCACTTTCCTCTCCATCTCATGGGTTTTGAGGTTCCCAATGAGACCAATCAATTCCATCTCTTCCTTGTCATTGAGTTCCTTCAAGGTTGTTGCTTTTACTTCCCATGAAGGAGGAAGAGCCCGGATGATCTTTCTAACTCTTTGATCATTATCAATAGCATCACCTAGAGAAGAAAGTCCATTAGTAATCTTTGTAAATCTTGTAACCATATCATCTATGGTTTCATTTTCTTGCATGCAAAAATTCTCATATTGGGACCGAAGAAGGTCAATCTTAGCCCTCTTCACTTGTGAGGTCCCTTCATGTGTAACTAGCAAATGTGTCCAAATTTCATATGCGGACTTGCAATGAATAACTCTAGCTATGTCATCATCATTAAGGGCTTGAAGTAGTGCATAGTGAGCCCTAGCATTGGCATCAAATTCTTTGGTCTCTATTTCGGACCAAGTGGATTCATCACCGGGGGGTGCACTAAAGGGTTTGGTCACGGCCTTTGCAACTCGACTACCTAGAGATTGCAAGAAAACGGTCATCTTAACTTTCCATATGGGAAAGTTAAGTCCATCAAACTTAGGGGGTGTCTTAATACCATCGGCCATCTTTACTAAGTGAGAATGAATGAAATGATTAGCAATATTATGATCTTTCTAGGGTTATTAAGCCAAGAGCCTAGTAACCAAGCTCTGATACCAATTGAAAAACACCTAGAGGGGGGGTGAATAGGTGTAATTGCTAATCTAATGATTCTTTTTAAAACTAAGTATGATGAATGATGCAACGATCTCTCAAAACAAGACTAAGAGCGAATACCCCGTGAGAGGTTCTGAACTCCTTCCTCCCAATTCCCCTTGAATGGGTTAGAGGTGCGCAATGCAACCTTGTTGTATGAGATAATATCGATCAAGGCAAAGTATGATGGATGAATAGTGAGATGAACACAATATATCACAAGTATCACAAGCTTGAAGTAATAGCACAAAGAAGAAACAAGATCACAAGCAAGTAATTGAAAGCAATATAGTGCAATAGAAATTTAAAGGCAAAATGGAGAGCAAGAGCAAAAGACAATCGCAAACACAAGTATTTGTTTCGAGGTTCGAGCCACCGCTCTACTCCCCGCCTTCACCTCCGTGAAGGGTTTCCACTATCCACCGAGGACGCCTTACAATGGTCTACTGAAGACCCGAGCACCGAGCTCTCCAACTTACAATAACCTCTACCGAAGAGGTGTCTCCACAAGTAGAAAAAGATTACAAGTCACCAAGGTGATCACAAACAAGATCACCAAACTCTTTTACAAACTCTCACTCTTTTACAACTTCTTATAGAATGAGAAAGGATTTTTTTGGCTCTAAGAAGTGTGGTGAGAAAACTTCAGTTGTAGAGTGATATTTGTTATCAAACACAACTGAAAAACAAGCTCAAAAAGAATTGGAAATGAGTAGCTTAAACAATTTTTCTTCTCTTTTGAAAACAATGAAAAACTTGAGAATTTTCTTGGTGTTTAGTAAGAGAGTCTTCTCCTCTATTTATAGGGAGAGAAATGTGTTTAAAACATTTTATTTAGACCTTATTTGCTCTGAAAACAAACTGGAAAATCCTGTAAAAGTCTGCCAAAAGCAGATCAAAAACAGATTTCAGAATTGCACAAAAGAGGAAAGAGCCGTTGGGCAGCAGCAGGCTTGGCGGTCGACCGGGCCGGTCGACCGCCAGCTCAGCTGGTCAAAGAGACGTTGGCTCGGGTCTTCTGGCGGTCGACCGGCCGGTCGACCCAGAAAACCCGAGAACAAACCTGCTCTCAGTCTTCCTCTGGCGGTCGACCGGACGGTCGACCCAGAAAACCAGAGAGCAATCCTGCTCTCAGACAGTCGACCGCCCGGTCGACCGTCGGACGTGCACAGACGTGCACGCCCAGGCACAAAGGCCGGTCGACCGGGCCGGTCGGCCTGAAATAGGAAAAACAGTGTATTTTTGACTTGAAAAATTTTGCAAAATAATTTTTGACTTTACGGAAACTTAAGTAATATGCTAGTAGGAGTATATAAACAAGATCTAAACATGGTATTTATTTTTGTAAAATATAGAGTCTTGTAAATATATATTTAAGGCATGAAACCTAATTTAAAACATGAAAACTTAAATACAAGACTCACATTTTAACAAAACCAAATTGTGTGTGTGCGTATCCTAGAGCCAATATCCAACACTCAAACTTTAACATTCTATTCTTACAATGATTCTAAAGATTTCAAGTTCTTCAAGAAGGGCTTTTTACCATATGATCTTCAAAGCTTGATTCTTGAGCCCAATTTGAGTTGACTTGAGTCCAAACCTTTTCTAATAGGGAATAAACCTAGATAAGTTAGATCCCTGAAACACACTTAACCAATAAACAATATTAGTATAAATAACTAATATGTTTTGTAATCATCAAAACACACTAAACAAAGGTGATTGTAACCTTGAGCCAACAGAAATATCTATATTTTTGACAATAAGCACTAAAATGGTTTTGGTTAAAACACATGTATATATGAAACTCTAAAACCAAAACGGTATTTTTTTCAAAATGAAAACTCTTTTATAAAACTCATCTAAATCTTATGTGTGAGTGTATATGTTAGTTGAGTATTCCACCAACTAATCTGTCCTTTACATTTTATCTAAAAATAAAATCTTACTAAAAACAAACCAAGACACAAGTCTTCTCTTGAAGGTCTCCACTTGAAAATCTTCTTCTCCTTCTTGATTTAGTCCAAACCTTGATCCAAAGAACTAGACTCCTCTTGAGTACTTGATGTGGTCTTGATGCTAAGCTCTTAAATCAACACGTGCTAGCTCCAAAACTTGACTTGAAATCCTTTATTGAAGCTAAGCACCTACTAAGATCTTGATCACATATCTAAGACTAATTAAACACAAGATCATTAGTACTATAACTACATGAGTTAATCATCATCAAAACTAGAGTGATGGGCCTTTGGGCCAACACCTATTCCTTCTATATTACACGGATGATCATCACCCATGACCGTGTAACATTCATCTAGCTTCTCAAAACTAGAAAATCAGGCACTGTTCGAGCACACATGATAGGCGGCTCCAGTATCCAAGATCCACTCAGCATTATCTGAGTAGTCAATAGTAGGAGTAGTAACAGAGAGAGAGAATACCGATGAGTCTTCATCCGATCCATCCGCCTGTGCGAGATTCGCCTCGGTCTTTGACTCCACCTTTTTACCTTTGACTTTTGTCAGTCAACTTTTCAGTGCCCTAGTTCCTTGCACATGGCGCACTGATTCCTCTTCAGATCTCTGAAACCTGATCTGGACTTTGATCTTCCCTTATCATCTATTCCCTTCCTATTAGAACTTCTGCCTCTTACCACCAATGCCTGTGCTGTTGTGCTTCTCGAAGAAGACAATTTATCATGTCTCCATGCTTCGTAACTCACAAGAGTAGCAAACACTTCACTGTAGTTAATGGATTTTCTTCCATTGATTAATGTAAGAGTAAAGGTCTCATACTCTTTCCTAAGAAGAGAGTTCAAAAGAATCACCGCCTTATCCTCGCCACATCCACATTAACTAGATCTATAAGAAGCCTCCTATAGCGATTCAAGTGTTCATTTATGGAGCATCCTCTTTGCATCTGAAAACCATAGAGCTTACTCTTCAACTGCAATCGCGATTCTATGCTTTTCGTCAGATACTTCTTCTCTAGGATCTCCCACAGCTGCCTCGCAGATATCTCATGTAACACATGATACTTGATATCTTGTGTTAGACAAGACCTGATCAAGCACACGCCGTACGGTTCATCTTGTCCCAATCTTCTTCCATTGTTGATGCACACTTCTTTTCCAACCGCAGAGTGTCTTCGAGGTTTGATGCCGTCAGCGCATCCATCACCTCACACTTCCACATACTGAAGTTATTCGTGCTGTTGAACTTCACTACATCAATCCTCCGCGGATGTGGATTCAAGGATGTACCTTCTCCAGTCATCTTCTCAACTGATTCCTCAAAGCAATACAGCGGAGTTAGATAAAACAACTAGATAAAGACAGGATCTTTACCTCCACACGAAACCCTCGAAGAGTTTTCGAAACTATCTACTCCTTCGAATTGATTCCTCGAGCAATCTACACGCTATTTTGAGATCGACACACGATCCCACAAACAGTCCCAATGCTGCTCCGAGATCGACACACGATCTCCGCCAAACAGCAACTGATGCCCTTGAATCAACAGATGATCCCATGCCAAACCTGGGATGCTCTGATACCAATTATTATGCGCAGGGGACAACAACCTTTCTCTGAGGAATCCGCCAACCAGGCGAGACTGATGCAGTCGGAGACACAACCAACACGACACGAACAGAAAACAATAGAGAAAAGCAATCAACACAGTATTTAACGAGGTTCGGCAACGTGCCTACGTCCTCGGGGCAAGGGAAAGAGAGATTTTATTAATTCAGTAATCAATACAAACTAATACAGAGGGAAACTTAAGGGAATTCTTTCAGGGATACAATACATGAGGGCTCTAGCCCCTATTTATAGCCACAGAGTCCCTGGATTTAAGGAAACCCAGATTGAATTCGATCCCATTCAGAAAAGTAATCTGAATCCCAAAAGGCAGCAGAAAACGCGTTTGTCAGTCGACCGACCGGTCGACTGACCCATGCCACAGCCGACAGCGCCGGTCGACCGGGCCCAACCGAGAGCAGCGTGCTTTCAATCAGTCGACCGGGCCGTTCGACTGCTTTCTGCCACGGTCGACTGGGCGGTCGCTCGGGCTAACCTTGTGCACGTCGTGCACACCGGTTGACCGGGCGGTCGACCGACTTCCTCCACCGGCCGACCGGGCGGCCGACCGGGAGAACAATCTGACCTGCTCAATGCTCCGTTTCTCGCGCCTTTGATTTCAAACTCTGTACTAACATCCTCTACTCCTCTATCTCTTGTCTCCCTACAAGACCTAGGGAACCTTAACCTAGGACAGTGTTTAAGGTGACTAGGTGAGAGCTTATAGGGTTTCAGACAATGCAACAGTGAAAGATATGATAAGATTTGATTCCCAATTCATGAAAATTCAAGGAACAATACTGTGAGTTTTGAATCAATCATCTCATCAATTTGCAGATAACAGTAGTTCTTGTTACGAGCAAAACACCTTACAATAGCTAATAATTATGAAAATAAAACTAATTTTGAAGTCAATAGATTCAAGTAATACGTACTCCACAAGCAAACATAAATTACTCATGGATTTACAATATAGACATTTGGAGTTCCATCACTCTGTCCTCCCCTTCAAAGGACAAATTTGTTGGCCCAAAGGCCCTCCACTCTAGTTTTGATGATGATCAGCTCATGTAGTTATGTTTACTAATTATCTTGTGATTTTAAGTTTCAGATCATTAGCAAGATATTAGTTTGGTGATAGCTTCAACAAGAGGAGTTTAGAAGCTTATCATGGTGATTCCAGTGCTCAAACTTCAAGATCATACCTTTGCACTCGGTGGATTGCGTTTGGGAGCAAGTCTACTTGAAGATGGAGATCATCAAGAAGACTTAGGTATCCTAGTTTAGATAGTGTGTTTAGATCCATTTGTAAAGATTAGAATAGTATGATATGCTCAAGTTCACAATACACACACATAAATTCAATATGTTTGGTTTTTGATTGAATCGGATTTGGATTTCAAATACATGTATCGGGTTTTGGATTTGAACCGGTTTTTAGTTCTACAGATCTGCTTGACACCCTTCTATAGTTATTATCATAACTTTTTATTTTTATATTCAAATAACATGATTTAACTTGAATTTTAAAGATAACT
This sequence comes from Agave tequilana, assembly GCA_038442645.1. NCBI lineage: Eukaryota > Viridiplantae > Streptophyta > Magnoliopsida > Asparagales > Asparagaceae > Agave > Agave tequilana. The sequence goes on along the minus strand of JAVJIF010032122.1, from coordinate 39,900 downwards.
TTCAGATCTAAATTTCTTATTTAATAACCTTTTTCAGATTCTAATTTTAAAGTTATCAAATATTTGGTTGAAATCTGTCCTTATTCTGAAAACAGGTTACAGTTTCTGTTTTGACACCTGTCAGTGTTTTGTTGATAACTTTCTCATATAAATTGATATTGATTTGATTTAAGTTGCATTAGAAAGAAGCCTTCAATATATACAACTTTATCCTATATACTTATTCCCAAATTCGAACGTTTTCAGCTCGAAAAATGTGTTCCAATCTGACCCATTTTGCTGCCTGCCAGGCTGGGCCGGTCGACAGGGGCGGTCGACCGGGACAAGCGGCCAGTCGACCGGCCGGTCGACCGGACGTGCACAAAACCGTGCACGTCGGCTGTTTCTGTAGACGGTCGACCGTGCGGTCGACCGACTGTGACCAGATTGGTCTCTGTTTGTTTGGGTCGACCGCCAGGTCGACCGGCAGCTGTCAACGGTCATATTTTTGACCATTTGACGGTCAACCGGGCGGTCGACCGCCAGGCCTGTCGGGCTGACACGTCAGCCTAACGGCTAGTTTTGAATTTGGCCTATATAAACCCCATTGTTTGGAGTTTCTCCTCAAGATTTTTATGCCAAAATTTCCTGACCTTTACTAGTGTTTTAACAGTGTTTTCAAAAGAGTTTTTTGTGCAAAAAGGATTCATTCATCTTGTTTTAGGTTTTGGAAAAATCAAAGAAAATAGGATTTGGGATATTTGTATTGGTTTCCATTCTATATCTTTTACAAGAATTTTTTTTCCCAAGTATTTTCTTTGTGTTCTTGTTTTCCAAAACACCTAATTTTCCACACTTGAGCCATATCTTCTATCCTAAACTATTAGGATCTTGTTTTTGTGGAAAAAGAGAAAAGAGAGAGTTTTGAGGTTGTTGTTGTGGCCTCTAAATTATAAACCCTCCTTGCTTTGTGAATCCCTCTTCGGTAGAGGTGATCGGAGTGGTATTGATTTGGATCCCTCTTTGGTAGAGGCGATTGTGTTGTAAACCTCTTCGGTAGAGGTAGTGGTGTTTGTTGTTGGCTACGGGCCGTATCCCTCTTCGGTAGAGGTGGATTGTGGTTGTATTGCCTCGGTGGCATTGTAAGGTTGAGAGAGGAGTTTGGTACTCCTATAGTGGATTGGAAAATCCTACCCGGTGGTGTAGGCGGGATGTAGAGCAAGGTGCTCGAACCTCGAAACATATAGTTGTGTTTGCGTTTGCTCCACTTGTCTCTTTAACTCTCTCTCACTTTATATTTGTGCATAGCATCATTCTTATTGCCATAGCATATTATATACATTGCTTGTGTTGCCATTGCATGATTCATATTGCTATATCCTTGATTGCTTGGCTTGATTGTGTGTGCACATTGCTTGGATTGCTTGTGTGTGTGTGCCTAACTTATACTCATCCAACAAGAGCTTCACATAGCGCCTTAACCCATTTCAAGGGGAATCAAGAGGAGTTAGTCCAGAGCCTCGCAAGGAGAATTCGGCTACACTTGTTGTATTGTATTAGTTTGTGCAACATTTGCATTAGCTTCCACATTTAGAGCATTAAGTTTTTCATTTAGTCTTAGATTAGCATTTACACCTATTCACCCCCCTCTAGGTGTCCTTTCAATTGGTATCAGAGCTAGTGCTCCTGATACTTAGGCTTAACATCCTAAGAGTGAGATCCTTTGCTTGCTAATCTTGTTTGCATTTGTTTGCTTGTTTGCACACATATACTTTATACCATGGACTTCATGACCCCACCTATCTTTGACCCTTCCAACATTGTTGTTTGGAAGTATAGGATGTCCATGTATTTGAAGACCCTAGGTTTACATGTCTTTCTTGCCGCTACGAAGAAATGCTACCTTGGTAATGGTGATCATATAGGGGCCAATGTACAAACCCTAGATGCTATTAGAAGCACATTACCTAAAGATTATCTTATGTGTGTTTCTAACATTGATTCCGCTTTTGCAGTGTGGAATCTATTATCAACAACCACCACATCCGAGCTTCAAATGCCTATTCAACAAGAGGAGGAGACTAGTGGCGAATCCGATTCACAACGCTTCATGGTCCAAGGGAATGACTCCCTTGAGGTACATTCGGAATCCCACTTAGATAGTGATGATGCTAGTTCTTCATGTGATGATTTTGATGCCTATGCTTTAAATGAAGAACTATCTATTGTATGTGAAAAATTGATTGAAAAATATAAGATTTTGAAAAAGAAAAGTCTAGAAATTGAAAATGAAAATAAGAGTTTGCATTCTAAACTTGATAATGTTTTACAAGAAAGGTTAAGGTCTATAATGAAAGGGATTCATTGAGATCTAAATTGGAACTTGCACTAAAAGAAAATGAATTTTTAAAATCTAAAAATGATTGTGATACACTTTTGAAAAAAAATGAAAACTTGTCTTCAAAATTAATTTTGTTTTAAAAGAGAATGTTGCTTTGAAAAATAAAATTATTTCTATTTCTAATGATTTAGATGCATGTTTGAAGAAAAAGGATGTTTTATAAAATAAGATAGATGCACATGTTTGCCATGCTAGGGTAGTTCCATCACCTAATGCATGTACCTCTTCTTCTAGAATTAATGATGATATTTGTTTGCTTAAGAAGAGTGTAGATTGTTTGGGCTCCACTTTGAGCCAATGTGTAGAAGGGCATACACGTTTGGAAACTTTGTTTCGTAAGAAACATGTTCCATCTTTTCATGCACACCCTCCACGGCATACACATGCTCCTCACGGACACCATCACACGTATGCTCATGTGTACACTTGTACACATTGTGGACGTAGGGCCACCTTGCTAAATTTTGTTTTTGATAGATTAAATATTGATAATTTAGTAAAGAAATTTGTTTGGTTAGAGAAGGTACTAACCCCCATGGACCCAAAAGAGTATGGGTACCAAAAATCACCCCTCCAATTTTTGATGTAGGTGTGGGCTCTCACATGACGTGAGAATGATGGCACCTTGGAGTGGATGCGTTCCGAGCCTAAAGGAGATCATTTGGATGCATCACCTTCAAGGGAACAGTTGGTGGAGAGGACCACCACGTTTTGGAGACAAGGAAAGTTGCTTCTTCGGTTTTGGTAACTATCCTAACTCCTCATTTATTATTTACATGCTTTCAATATTCATGTTTATAGCATGTTTTTGATGTCTATGGATTAGTATGTTCATTCCATGTTTATTAGATCCTTGACATACATTTAGAGTATTTGAGACACACATGCTTATATGAACCCATATTTAGTGTTCTCAACCGTTTGTTTAGCTATAATGTACATCATGAATCAAATACATGTGAATTTACATAGTAATCATGTTTTAGTTTTCTCATGATGATTTTTTGTTGTTTTATGCTTTATGTGGTATAAACTAGTTTAGATGTAGATTTTATCAAAACTTGCATGTATGCATGTACACATAGTGAGAACAAATTGACTTTTATATGTTTGCACTTCATGCTCATTTGTACCCACTATATGCACATGTATAAGCTAGTTTTGATGATTCCTTCAATATACTTGCTATGCCTATTTTCATGTTTTTACTTCATGTATATGTATTTTGAATTCAAACCTAATAAACATACATGTATACCCATGAGTCTTTTGCCTTCATGCAAATACTTTTAATATACTCGTTTACGGTTGGGATATGTATGTATATTGTTAAATTTGGATGAATCATACATATACCTAGATTTGATAAAAGAATTTTTGATAAATCTTTACTTGTTTATATAGCAAAATAATATTCGTGTTTGTTTTGATACTTCATGTTTTGAATATATATTTAGATGTTAGTTTCATTAAAACTAGGATTTATATTTGTACATATGATGGGCTACAAATAAATCTATATATGTTTGGGATTGAATGCTTGTTTGTTCCCATTAGATGTGCTAGTATAGTCTAGTTTTGATGATTCATACATTTTAAACTTATATTCCATTTTTGGTATTTGTTTTTATGATTATGAGTTTTCATTTCATGTATATGTGTATTTTGCCAAACTTGAAGATATACATGTATACCCCTTGAGTCATTTGCCTTTCATGCAAATATCTATTATGGACTCAAAGTGTGTTTAAGGGATATGTATATATACTTCTTGTGTTGACAAATCATACATATACCTTGAAAAGAATTGGTATCAAATTGTTTTAATGAAAAGCTAAATTTTCATACTTTTCATGCTTTTCATGTTTTCTTTGAATTGGTATTTAAACTTCATGTATATGTTTACCTTGTCCAAACTATTAGATATACATGAATATCCTTTTTGAGCCACGTGCCTTCATGCATATATCCTTGTGGACTCGTTTGTATCTTGGATATGTATGTATACTTTGGTTTGTATTAGACATACATATGCCTTGAAGATTAAATAATATTAATTTTTAGTTTTCTTGTTTAAAGGAATAATTGAACTTAATTGAACAAATTTTCATGATTGTGATCTCCATACTTGACTTGTACACTCACATTTATTATTTGCTCATGTTTTTTTTCATGAGACATTTTTATGCTTAATTGGATTAGAGTGTTGATTATCATGTGGATTTCATTTTTATGAAAAATGATTTGTATTTATTCCTTACTTGAAGGATTTCGTACTAGTTAACAAAACTTTTCATTTTAACTAGTTCGTATTCTTCGTTATAATATGAGATATACACTTGACCCTATTCTTTCAATGGTATCATTGAACACTTTCAATGATATCAATTTTGATCTTTTTGTATACTCATATATGTTTTGTATATGTATGCTTACTCTTTCAAGAATATCAATGTCAATTGGTATCTAACTTTCATACATATATATCTTTATGCTAAGCTTGAAAAATTTCTAATGTTTGATTTGTTTTCAATTGGTATTTTAACAAGCTTATGCATATGTTTAGTTGGTATTTCATAAAGGGGGAGAAAACTTGATTTTGTCCTTCAATTGGTATTTGATTCCCACTCCCTTACTTTATGTTAAAATATCGTTTCAAATTGGTATCATATGCTTAAAAGAACATATTTCTCTTAATGATATCAAGATGTTTATGTTGAGTGTTTTTAATTGGTATCTCAAAATTTTGTTTAAGAAAATATATACTTTTGATTTACATTGCTTATATGTTTTATTTCAATTGGTATCAATATGCACTTTATTGTCATATCTTAAATTGGTATCACATTTGTTTTGATTACCCCTCTTGATCTTTTTGTTTTTGACAAAAAGGGGACGAAAAAAAAATTTGTTTTTATGTTTTTACCCCTTTGTTGATGATTGACAAAAAGGGGAGAAAAGATTTTGAGTTATAGAGTTTATATATGCATGCTTACATTTTTGCATATATGATGTTTTAATTGGTATCTAGAAGCATGTTTTATTTTGAATATTTCATTGGTATCTAGAGCACCATGTTTATATGCATTGTCATTCATTGCATACTTATTGTTTATTTGTTTATGCATGAGTTAAGGGGGAGCTTCTTTGAAGCTTAACTTTAATCCATGCATATATAACTCCATGAGTTTTGTCATCATCAAAAAGGGGGAGATTGTTGGCCCAAAGGCCTTCCACTCTAGTTTTGATGATGACTCATTCATATAGTTATGTTTACTAATAATCTTGTGATTCTAAGTTTCAGATCATTAGCAAGATATTAGTTGATGATTAGCTTCAACATGAAGTGTTTGGAAGCTTATCATGGTGATTCCGGTGCCGAAGCTTAAGATCATACCTTTGCACTCGGTGGATCGCGTTTGGGAGCAAGTCTTCTTGATGACTCAAAGACTTAGGTATCCATAGTTTAGTTTAGTATGTTTTAGATCCATTTGTAAAGCTTAGTATAGTTGATATGCTCAAGTTCACAATACACACACAAATTCAATATGTTTGGTTTTTTGATTGAATCGGTTTTGGATTTCAAGGCTTGACACCCTTCTATAGTTATTATCATAACTTTTTATTTTTATATTCAAATAACATGATTTAACTTGCATTTCAAAGATAACTTTCAGATCTAAATTTCTTATTTAATAACCATTTTCTGATTCTAATTTTAAAGTTGTCAAATATTTGGTTGAAATTTGTTCTTGTTCTGAAAACAGTTTACAGTTTCTGTTTTGACACCTTTTAGTATTTTATTGATAACTTTCAATTCTGAAATGATATTGATTTGATTTAAGTTGCATTAGAAAGAAGACTTCAATATCTACAACTGCATCCTATATACGTATTCCCAATTCGAACGTTTTAGACCTCAAAAATGTGTTCCAATCTGACCTATTTTGCTGTCTGCCAGTTGGGCCGGTCGACTGGGACAGTCGACTGGGCCAAGCGGCCAGTCGACCGGCCAGTCGACCGGACGAGCACAAAACCGTGCACGTCGGCTGTTTTTTGTAGAAGGTCGACCGTGCGGTCGACCGACTGAGAGCAGATTGCTCTCGGGTTGTTCGGGTCGACCGACCAGTCGACCGGCAGCTGTCAACGGCTATTTTTTGACCGTTGGACGGTCGACCGGCCAGTCGACCGCCAGCCTGTCAGGCTGCCACATCAGCCTAACGGCTATATTTTTTCTAGGGGCTATAAATACCCCATTTGAAAGAGTTTTTTTGACAAGATTTTTTGGGCTGTTTTTCTTACATTCTCTAAAGTTAAAAAGAAGTTTTTAAAAGAGTTTTAAGTGCTAACAAGATTTATTCTTTGTGTTTTTGGGTTTTGGAAAAATCAAAGAAATTGGAATTTGGGATTTTTGTATTGGCTTTCATTCTTTATCTTTTACAAGAAATTTCCCAAGTGTTTTCTTTGAGTTCTTGTTTTCCAAAACACCTAGTTTTCCACACTTGAGCTATCACCTATCCTAATCTACTAGGATCCTTTTTGTTTTGTGGAAAAGAGAAAAAGAGAAGTGTTTGAGGCTGTTGTTGTAAACCTCATAGTTGTAAACCCTCCTTGTTCTTTTATATCCCTCTTTCGTAGAGGTGATCGGAGTGGTGTTTGGATCCCTCTTAGGTAGAGGTGATTGTGTGGTAGTTGGCTACGGGTATTATCCTCTTCGGTAGAGGTGGATTGTGGTTGTATAGCCTCGGTGGCTTTGTAAGGTTGAGAGAGGAGTTTGGTACTCCTATAGTGGATTGGGAAATCCTACACGGTGGTATAGGCGGGGAAGTAGAGCTAGGGGCTCGAACCTCGTAACATATCTTTGTGTTTGCGTTTGATCCAATTTCTCTCAACTCTCTCTTGTTTATTTGTGCAAAGCATTATTCATTCATTCCATACATTCATATTTGCTTGTGTTGAGCATTGCTTCATATTGCCTATCTATTATATTCTTGTGTGCTTGTGTTGCCTTGCATCTTACATATTGTTCATTGATATATGCTTGGCTTGTTTGTTTGTGTGCATCACTTATACTCATCCAACAAGAGCTTCACATAGCACCTCAACCCATTTCAAGGGGAATCAAGAGGAGTTAGTCCAGAGCCCTGCAAAGGGAATTCGGCTACACTTGTTGAATTGTATTAGGAGTGTTGCAATATTTGCATTAGCTTCCGCATTTAGAGCATTTAGTTTCTAGATTAGCACTTACACCTATTCACCCCCCCTCTAGGTGTACTTTCATTGTATCCCTCAAGTTGTGAGGTGATCCTTGTGTTTGCTTTGTGCTAATCCCTCGGGTTGTGAGGTGATTGTTTTGTTAGATTGGAGCTTGCCTCAAGGAGGAGGTTGTGGTTGTAAAGAGAGGAGTTGGGTACTCCTTGTGAGAGTTCTTTGTGGACTAGCTAGTGGATTAGAAATCCTTCGTGTGTCGAAGGTGGGGATGTAGAGCTGGGTGCTCGAACCTCGTAACATATCTTGTTGTTTGCGCTTGATCCATTGACTCTCTCTCTCTCTCTCTTTACTTTGTGCCTTGCAACTATTCATATTGTGCATTCATAATTGCTTGGCTTGGTTGTGTGTGCATCATTTGTTGATTGCACTTGAGTGTATTGCATTAAGTTTTAAATTCCGCATTGAGTTCATTTGATTAGCATAATCACCTATTCACCCCCCCTCTAGGTGATCTTTCAATTGGTATCAGAGCTAGTGCTCATGATATTTAGGTTTAACCACCTAGGAGTGAGATCTTGGTTTGCTAATCTTCATTTGCATTGTTCATTTGCACTCATTTAGTTTGCTCTCATGGATAGCCCTCCTATGTTTGACCATATTTAGACTTGATGCTTGGAAGGCCAATATGAGTAGCCATTTGAAAAGACTAGGACATCTAGTTTATCAAGCCTCCACTATGGAATCATTCCCTAATAGTAGCAAGCATAAGAAGGCAAATGCATTAGCACTTAGAGCACTTAGAGCATCTCTTAGTGAACATCTTTTTACCGGTGTTTGATCGTTATGACTCGGCTTTTGCAGTTTGGAGCTTATTGACGTCTCCCGAGCTTCCAGGATTATCAACAAGATGAGGAGATCTATGAGAGAAAAGTCCGAAGAGCGTTGCCTCATGGTCCAAGGGAATAACTCCCTTGAGGTACAATTGGATTCTCAATTAGATAATAGCTCTAGTTCCTATTACCATGGTTGTTTTGAAGTTCAAACTTTAAATTTGGAACTTGCTCAAAAGCTTGAAAATTTATTGAAAAACACGATCTTTTGAAAGAAGACAACCTTGTTTTGAAAACGAATTAAAGGATTTGTGTTCTAATTTTGAATCGGTTTTGCAAGAGAAGGAAGAGATCACTAGTGAACGTGACTCACTAAGATCTCAACTAGACCTTGCCCTTGATGAGATTGAGATTTTGAAAAACAAAATGATTGTAATGATGTTGTGAAAAACAATGAGGTTTTAACTTCTAAATTGGATTTTGTTTTAAAAGATAACTTTGTTTTGAAAAATAAAATTGATTCAATTACAAAAGAATTGGAGTTTTAAAGAAAAATAAATCTTTGAAAATTGAAATTGATTCTCATGTGTTTCATGCTAGTATAGCTTCTTCTTCATCTTGCACACCTATTGCATGCTCCACTTTATCTTCCACTATTGAAAATGATATAAATGTTTTGAAGAAAAGTGTTGAATGTTTGGGCTCCACTTTGAGCCAATGCACATTGAATCATTCACGTTTGGAAACCTTGGTTCGCAAGAAACAAGGTCCATCTTTGCATGCACACCCTACACGGCATACACATGCTTCCCACGGTCACCACCATTACATGTATGCTCATGTGTACACTTGTACACATTGTGGTCGACAAGGCCACCTTGCTAGATTTTGTTATGATCGTGTTTATCATGAAAATTTAGCAACTAATCTTGTTTGGGTTAGAAAAGATACTAACCCCCGTGGACCCAAAAGAAAATGGGTATCAAAAACCACCTCCTTGGCTTTTGATGTAGGTGGGAGCTCTCGCATCACGTGAGGGTATTGGTGCCTTGAGGTGGATGCATTCTAAGCCTAAAAGAGAACCATTTGGATGCTTCACTCTCAAGGAGATTTAGTGGGAGGACCACCGTGGTTTGGAGAACTAGAGATGCACCTTCATTGGTTTTTGTATCATTCTCTAACTCCCATTTTTATTTGCATGCTTTTCATGTTCATCTATTCATAGCATGTCTTGTTTTATTATTCATTATGTTTATGTCATGTTGATTAGATTAGTGTTATACATGTTTAGTTACTTGAGATACCCATGTTTTATATGAATCTATATTTAGTGTTCTCACCTTGTTTAAACTAACATGTATGCCCTAGATCTAATGCACATGCATTTACATAATGATCATTTGGATGTTTATGATGTTTATGATTTTTGTTTTGTTGAATCATGTTTTATTGTCTAATGATTAGTATAATATTTGCCATGTTTATTAGACTTATACTTTACATGATTAGTTGTTGGGACACCCATGTTTAGTATGGACCCATATTTGTGTTCTCTTTATGTTTTAGTTATCATGTTAATCATAGATCTAATGCACATGTCTTTGTCATGCTAATCATATGTTTGACTATGACTTTGTGTTTAATGATTCATGTTTTGATAAATAACTTGTGTTGTAATAGCTTAACAATGGTGATGTGTTGTATGATTTCTAATTTTACCACATGTTTTGATGTTTATAGGCTATTGTGTATTTCTTGATTCAAATAGCATGTGGATGTTCTTCATGATCATTTTTATGTCTTTCATGATTGATTTGTATCCCGTTTTATGCTTAATGTTTTGACTACTTGCTTGAATAATAAGTTTTCATTAAGACTAGGATTTATACTTGTACAACTAGTGAGCTACAAATAGACCTTTATATATGTTTGTGCTTGAACGCTCATTTGTATTCACTTGATGTACTAGTATGGTCTAGTTTTGATGATTCTTGCTTTTGACTTGTATTCATCACTTTACTTATTTTGTTTTAACTTCATGTATATGTCCATCTTGTCCAAACTATTAGATATACATGTACATCCTTGAGCCACGTGCCTTCATGCATATACTCTTGTGGACTCATTATGTTTAGGATATGTACGTATACTTTAGTTTGTACATAACATACATATGCCTTGAAGTTTAAATCGTTTGGATGAATTTCATGTTTGCTTGGTGATTTCACATTTAAATGAATTTCATATTTTTAAGTTGATTTCAATTGGTGATTTCACATCTTAGATGAATTTCATGTTTTCAAAGAATTTCATATGAGCCTAATTGAATATTTTCATGATAGATACGTGTCACATTATACTTGTACACTCACTTTATTAGTTTACTCATGATTTGTTTTCATGAGACTATGATATGGACTTTATGGATTTTGAGTGCTTAGTGATCATGTGATTTACATGTGTTTCATGAAAAACAATTTTATTTTATTCCTTGCTTGAAGGATTTCGTACTAGTTTTAAAAGTTTTTCCTATAACTAGTTCGTATTCTTCACTATGGTAGAGATTTTCAAACATACTACATTTTCAAATCTATTTTTGAAAACCCCTACCTTTCATGGGAGGTTGGATGGGAGATCATGTTCATGTATGCTTTAAAATGAAAATCATTTAGAACTTGAACCATGATTGGGAGGTAGTAATATGAGATATACACTTGATCATTATTGTTATTTCAATTGGTATCATTGAACTCTTTCAATTGGTATCAATCTTGACATTTCTTGCATACTCATATATGTTTGTATGTATGTATGCTTTAAATTCCAAGAATATCAATTTTTATTGGTATCTATTTTTCATACATATATATGTTTTATTTGTGCTTATTATATCCCTATATCTTTAAGCACAAATCTTGCTTATGCTAGTGCTTGAGTTTTAACTTTATTTCAATTGATTACTTTTAAATTGATATCAAGCCTATGCGTTATTTTAGTTGGTATTTCATAAAGGGGGAGAAAATTTGATTTTGTCTTTCAATTGGTGATTTTTCAATTGTATTTGATTCTCACTCCCTTACTTTATGATTGATAAATTCAAATTTGGTATCATATGTTCAAAATGAAAATATTTACAATTGGTATCAAAATTTTATTTAGACATTCAAAATTTATTATGTTTAATTTCAATTGATATCAAGATGTTTCATGTGTTTTTGCTTAAATTGGTATCAATATTTTTTTTTTTTGTTTCCTTTCAATTGGTATCAAGATGCTATTCTTTGACATATTTTCAATTGGTACCTTAATTGATTGTCACCTCTAATTGATTTTGTTTTAGACAAAAAGAAGGGAAAATATCATTTTTATTGATTCGTTGTTTCGAACAAAAAGGGGAGAAAAATTTATGAATTTAATTTTGTTTTTACCCCTCATTGAAGATTGATTCTTTGTATTAAAAAGAAAGAAGATTTTTTTTGTTTTGGTTTTTACCCCTTTGTTGATGATTGACAAAAAGGGGGAGAAGAATTTGAGTTTATATGCATGTTTATGTTTTTGCATATATTAAGTTTAATTTAGTTTAATTTTAATTGATATCTAGAGCATGTTTTGTAATTGGATGTTTTGTAATTGGTATCTAGAGCATGTTTTGTTTTAAACATTTCATTGGTATCTAGAACCTTTTAGCATGTTTCATGTTTCATGTTTGATATTCATTGCATATTATTTATTGTTTATTTGTTTATGCATGAGTTAAGGGGAGCTTCTTTGAAGCTTAACTTTAATCCATGCATATATAACTCCATGAGTTTTGTCATCATCAAAAAGGGGGAGATTGTTGGCCCAAAGGCCTTCCACTCTAGTTTTGATGATGATTATCTCATGTAGTTATGTGTACTAATAATCTTGTAATTTTAGTTTCAGATCATTAATCAAGTTATTAGTTGGTGATTAGCTTCAACAAGATATTTGGAAGCTTTCACATGTTGATTCAAGAGCCCGAGCGTCAAAGATCATATATAGCAATTGCTCGGTGGATCAAAGAGTTTTGGATCGAGTCGGCTTGGAGATTGCGCTCTACAAGAAGACTTCGGTACCATAGTTTAGTTTTGTGTTTTAGATCCAAATTGTAAAGATTAGAATAGTATGATAATGCTCAAGTTCACAACACACACGTTTCATGTTTTGAATATTGGATTTCGGTTTTTCCGTTTTAGGTTTAACCGATCTTGGTTTTCATGAATAGATAGATCAAAACAAGTTTACATGGTTTAATGTATATATGATTTGTTCTATATACATGCATGCTTCAACTACTTAGACAAACTTACTTTGATATACCTATTTCATGTGTTTTAGGTTTTGTGTTTTAAACAAAACTTATTTTTGGAATTTATGTCAAAAACATGGATATATATATGTTTCATGTATATAGGATTATATCTATATACATCATGCCTAAATGTTGTTTAATATCATGTTTTTGTATTTGGAAGAGTTTTGGACAAAACGTATTTTCTATTCAAAATCCAAGTTTTAGAATACAGTTTTTGGTTTTTGGTAAAATGATTAGACACAAAATAGTTCATATTGATTGATATTTGAGCTAAACTTTTTACCACATGTTTATATATCAATGCAAAATGAAAAAACTATTTTTGGTGATTTTTAGTAAAGATAAAAGAATTTTTAAACATGTTTTTAACTCAGTTTTCTGTTCCAGGCTTCACCAGTCGACTAGTCTTCTGACCAAGTCGACTTGGCTGAAGTCGGTCGACCGGGTCGGTCGACTGACGTGCACAGATTTGTGCACGTTTGGCAGACTTGGGACGGTCGACCGTCCGGGTCGACCGGGTCTGAGAGCAGAGCTCTCTGTTTGTTTGGGTCGACCGGGGCGGTCGACCGGTAGCTGGCAACGGGCAAAATTTGACCGTTGGACGGTCGACCGGCCGGTCGACCGGCAGTGTATTTCTGGCATTTCTGCTGCCAACGGCTATATTTTTCTGGGGTCTATAAATACCCCATTGGAAAGAGTTTTTCTCTAAGAATTTTTGTGCGAATTTTTCCCTACTCTCTGGTGTTTTCACAACAATCAAAAGAAGTTTTTGGATTCAAATTGAACAATCTATTTGGTGTTTTTGCTAGGGTTTGAAAATTCAAAGAAAAGGTTTTTTGGGAAAAGAGTTTTGATTCATCTTCTATATCTTGGTTTCAGTTTTTCCCAAGGATTTTTCTTTGTGATTTTGATTTCCATTTCATTGGTTTTCTCCACACTTGAGCTAAAATCTACTATATTTTCTATAGGATCTTTGTGTGAGAGAAAGAGATTGTTTGTGGTTGTTGTTTAGACCACCAAGTCAAAAACCCAATCTTTGCTTTGTGCCTTTCCCTCATTGTGTTGAGGAAATTGTGCAATTGGGTTGTATCCCTCAAGTTGTGAGGTGATCCTTGTGTTTGCTTTGTGCTAATCCCTCGGGTTGTGAGGTGATTGTTTTGTTGGATTGGAGCTTGCCTCAAGGAGGAGGTTGTAGTTGTAAAGAGAGGAGTTGGGTACTCCTTGTGAGAGTTCTTTGTGGACTAGCTAGTGGATTAGAAATCCTTCGTGTGTCGAAGGGGGGATGTAGAGCTGGGTGCTCGAACCTCGTAACATATCTTGTTATTTGCGCTTGATCCATTGACTCTCTCTCTCTCTATCTCTCTCTCTACTTTGTGCCTTGCAACTATTCATATTGTGCATTCATAATTGCTTGGCTTGGTTGTGTGTGCATCATTTGTTGATTGCACTTGAGTGTATTGCATTAAGTTTTTAAATTCCGCATTGAGTTCATTAGATTAGCATAATCACCTATTCACCCCCCCTCTAGGTGATCTTTCAGGTGGTTGCCTTGACTTCCCAAGATTTGGGAAGAGCTCTAATGACCTTTCAGATCTTTTGGTTATTATCAATCTTATCACCTAAAGAGGATAAGGTATTAGTGATCTTGGTGAACCAAGTGAGCATTTCATCTATACTTTTATTTTCAAGCATATAAAAATCTCATATTGAGAATGGAGCAAGTCAATTTTGGATCTCCTGACTTGCTACGCCCCCTCATAAGTAATAATAAGATCATTCTAAACTTCATAAGCGAATTTGCAATTAATTACACGAGAAAGATCATCTTCATTTAATGCTTGTGTAAGTGCATATTGGGCTTTTGCATTGGCCTCAAGTCCTTAGCGGTTGCTTCGGACCATGTATCCTCATCACTATGAGGTTCAACAAATTCTTTGGTAATGGCTATGGCAACTCTAACTCCTAGAGACTTTAGGAATAGGCTCATTTTAACCTTCCAAATGGGGAAGTTCAAGCCATCAAACCTAGGTGGGGATTTAATACTAGAGAAGTCAAGTGATGCCATGAAAACAAGTTAGTGCACAAACAAATAATAGATGCAACAAATAAATATAACCAAATAAAGAGGATCTCCCTAAGGTGGTTAAATCAAATGCTAGGATTAGGCTCTGATTCCAATTGAAAATCACCTAGAGGGGAGTGAATAGGTAATGGCTATACTTAATGGCAAATAATGCGGAATTAAAAATAAATTAGCAATAAGCAATAACAATTAGATAAAGCTTGCAAAAGAGTAAGCAATATAAGTGCAAGTAAAGAGAGATAGTAGAGTTTTGAGAGATAGTAGGCAATCGCAAACACAATGATATGTTTCGAGGTTCGAGCCACTGCTCTATGTCCCCGCCTTCAACACGATGAAGGATTTCCACTATGATCGATCCCACCGGATCGTCAATCGGTTACAAGTTCTCATTAGAACTCTTCGGACATACTTGTCCTCTCTCACGGTGCAGCAACACCAACTTGGAGCTCACTAGCTCGCTCGAGACCGCAACCTCCACAACTTCTCAATCGAAGAAAATCAGTGATCAACACTTGACCACAAAGATAGCTCACAAGCACAACCCTACAACCAAGATGAGGAAGTGAAACACTTGGGATTATGTAGTACAAACAGCAAGTAGAGAAGTAGAGGAAAGGCTCAAGTTAAAACACCAAAACTTTGGAAATAGTTGGCTCAAGAGAAAATCTTTTGCAAAGAGGCTAAACTATGAAAAACTTTGATGTAAGGCTTAAAAATCTTGTTGTTAAGTTGTTTCATAGTCCCACTATTTATAGGGGATGAAAATCAGGATAGAAAATACAATAGATCCGTTGGGAAAAGACCCAACAAAAGATAAAACTGAATCTAGCCGTTGGGAGTCAAGTCAGTAGAAACTTCTGCTGCCAGTCGACCGCCAACGATCAAATTTTTGACCATTAGGAAAAGCGGTCGACCAGACGGTCGACCGTGGTTCCCAAACAGAGAGTGAAACTCTCTGTCAGTCGACTGGGCTGGTCGACCAGAACAAACAGAGAGCACTGCTCTTGCAGCCAGTCGACCGGGCCGGTCGACCGAAAGCAGTTTTGCTCTGCCAGCAGTCGACCAACCGGATGAGGGCCAAAACCTATTTTTGAAAATCTTTTTGAAGTCAATATTTTTTCAACAAATTTTCTTTTGATTAGTAAATACAAATAGAGTTCTAGGGCTTTGAAGAGCTAGAGTGTGATCATAGATCAACACCAAATAGATTAGAACTATATTTTAATAAAAATTCTTTTCTAAAATAAAAAACAATTTTTTCAAAACTTGTTTGTCCGAAACCTGTTTTTCTGAAACTTTGTTTTTCTGAAACTCGGTAAGAAATCTGGTAATAAATTTTTGTTTGAAAAACACAACAGAATATGAAATGAGTGTGTTTGTCAATCCCAAACACTGTCAACATCTATCATCTTGGTTTTAACAAATGACTATAAATCCTATCTAAAATAGAAAAAAAAGTAAAATACAAATCTTGAAATATTCTCGATATTGCTTGATCCTTGAGCTCTTCTAGTGTGTTAGGCTCTGTGATCTAAATCTTCTTGGCTTCAAATGTGAGTCTTGTGATGGAGCCGAAATGCAACATATGTTTTTACGAAACTTAATTAAACAACTTTGTTAATACATAACTACATATGGTTTGTTATCATCAAAAATAAGGCTAATGGCCTTTGGGCCAACAGTCCTGTTATATGTTACATGCGCTGTTACTGTTCTTGGTTCATTGTATAATTAATAAATACAATATGGGGTTGGGGAATACTTGACGGTTGACTAGGTCTTATCGGGTGGATGTTCTAAATCCATATTTATCCCATTGCAGGGGATAGTAGTGCTGGCTACTAATTGTATATAGCTTCCTACGCTCTCATTTCCCGTTTCATGCTCCTCTTTTAGTGGAGGGCCCTGGTCTCAGCAGCCAGGGGATTATTTAAGGCCGTGATCTCGGGTATGCACGGGATACATCCACCTGATTAGAACTCCTTGGATATTGGGTTTTTCAATTAACATAATAACACGGTATAAATAATAGTGACGTTAAGAACGCTTGTTATTTAGTCACTCTCTTATTCGGATCATGGTACCCGTATGCTATGTTCGGATGGGTTCATCTGGGGTATAGGCTCTGGTATGAACTGCCAGTGGTATGGGACACGGAAGAGATTGATTAAAATACCAGGCGGTACTGATTGTTATTATTGTATAAATAACATGATTTGTCTGATACATGTATATTACTGTTCAGTTTTATTTGTTCCTATTTCTAATATTTTATCCACTGTCATGTCACCTATATATCTTGTTACACTTCCTGATACTTGTTACCATTCATGTAGTGATTCACTACTCATGTACACATATATTCTGCATTTCATATATTTTACTTCATGTATACCCTGTAAACATTATTATTGTATCATCACAACACAGTAGTATGATTATTCTGCATACTTCATATCCATATGTTCATATTCAACACGACACCATTATGCTACTGTTATTAATAGATTAAATAAGAAATATAAAGTAATTAATATGTACTACATATTACTTATACACACTGATGTAATTAGGAACAGTTAATACTATATCATGTTATGCATATTGAGAATAGTATATAAATGGTATAACTCTATTGACTGTAGGTACATAATCCACCAAAGTGACTTACCTATTATTTTTTATAGTAAAACTTGGACATATAACAAATGGTAATGGTATAAAATTGGATATTATGGTAGTAACGACACTGTTATAGCATATGAGTAATGATGAGATATAGTACTGATATCATACTTGTAACATTGATATACCAATTGTTAGAATATTTATATATTTTATGATTAGTACCCTGACATGTATTATAAATTATCGTGATTGTATTATTATAGTATATATATTACTATTTTTTTCATTTTACCACTCACTAGATCTCTTTTGATGACCCTGGGTTTGCGTGCCTAGGTTAGAGATCCGAGATATCACAGTACCAGATATTTCCTGAGATTATTTTGAGACCGCCGCCACCCTTTCTGATTCATAGGTATCTTTGTTATTTATTTCTGTTTTCTTATGTAACCCTGTTTTCATATCTATTATGATCACTGACCCATTTTGCAAGTATTCTTATACTTATTTATGTTGGACTTATTGTGCATATTATATTTATTCTCTGTACTGAGACTTGTCGCAAGTATGTGAGGGTATTTTTTCCCTGCGTTTGTTCATCGTCGTAGTGTTCCCGTATTCGCGGGATCGAGGAACAAGGAGCTTGTTGTGTAAAAGTTCTTTGGATAAAACATACCCTCTAGGATTATGATTCGCAATTCAATCATATTAAAATTCTTTGTGTCAACACGAGCACAATATACATCACAAAGAATGCAAATCAACATAGCAAAACCAAGCGCATAGTAATTAGATATCACTTTCTTAGATATGCAAAAGGTGATATTATGACTGATTATATCCCGTTTGATATGCAACTTGCTAATATATTTCTTAAACTACTTGATTTTAACAAATTTTAATTCAGTTGTGGTGAACTAAACTTATGCATATTGGATAATTGAGTTTTCATGCATGTTTAAAATGACACTGTGTAAAAACAGTGAATCAATGCAAGTTTTTCTTTATTTTTTGTTTATATGACTGATTTTTGATGATATATTTATGCTTATTTTTAAATATTTTTAGAAATTTATTTAAAACTTTCCACAAATATTTCAAATATATTTTTTACCTTTCAATGATCATGTTCGAAAGCTAAAACCCTGGCTTTCAAAAATTTTCTTGTTAGCTCAGAATCAGAATTTCTAATCTCTAGTTGTCGAAAACGATACCAGGACTTTTGATAACTGGCCGTCGAAACCACTTTCGACAGATAGTATAAATATGTGTGGGACTGGTCTTTAAAACCCTAAATCTATCGAAACCCAACACTTTGTTTTTAACTTCTTTCTCGCCCAACTTGCTCTTTACTCTCACTTTCTATTGCTTCAACTCTTTCTTTGATTACCAAAATCCTTATTGTATCACTAGGATTCGCGGGAAAAGGGGGTTGGAAGTTGAATCTTCGCAACAACCATCATCTTCCCCTACCCTTAAACTAGAAGAAGAAAATGAATAGAGAACCACCTAGGTTCCTACTTCTTTTCCCGAGTTTGTGAACACCAAAGCTCAAAGTAATTTTGATTCAATTTTCTACAAGAAGAAAGTTCTTCTCGATAGAAAATTAACTTTCAAGACTTTGGTGAGTTTCAGAGAGGATTTCGTTTCAACGCTATGGGTTGGAAAAACTTTTTATCTATTCATGAGTAATGAAAGCACATAGAGGTGGGTGAATAAGTGATGGCTAACAGAAATTTGAAATTTAAAACTTAAACTAAAACAATTAATCAATCAAGAAGTGATCTGAATTTCCTGTGAAGGGTTCTAGAACTTCTCCTCGAGATTCCTCTATGATAAGAGTTGAGGTGCTAAGGCCTATTTGGTTTATTGCGAGTGAGAGCAAAAGGTGCAAGTGGAAATGAGGATGGAAAAGTGAAAGTGTGAATGGGAAATTAGAATTTATGCAAGTAAGTTTTTTTGGTGTTCGATTATAATATAAAAATATAAGTGAAAAAGTATATTGTGTTTTTTGGTGTTTAGTTAGTATTGTGGAAGTGTAAGTGGAAAATTGACCATAAAATTAACTGTTTGGTGATTTTAATAATATTAATATTATTAAAGTAAATCTGCTATTAGAAATTAAAATGTATAATAAATTTATCAACTAAATATTTAATAGGAATAAATTTTATATTTTTAATATTTTAAATTATATATTTATAATATATTTGATAAACATGAGATTTACATGACCACAAATTAACTGTAGCCCCTTGCAAGTAGAAAAATGATAGTGTTAAAAGGAAAAAGGAAAGGTGTAAAAGAGAAAAGGAAAAGGAAAAAGAAAAAAGGTTTTCCCATTTTCCATTTTCCAGTTCAAAGCAAACAAGAGAAATGAAAAAAAAAATTTAGTTTTCCCACTTCCCATTTCCAATTATCCGGTTAAATCCAAACACACCTTAAGTAGCTTTCTTGATGTGATATTGATATGTACCACAAGAAGCAATAACTCACAATTAACAATGTCAATCTGATAAGCAATAAGAAATAAAAGCTATAGCAATAAGTAAACTGTCACAAGAGTAATATCAATAATGAGTAAGAGTGAGTAGAAGGAGATAGAGTTGAGAGAAATTTGGCAAAAGCAAATATAAAAGAGATGTTCTCGATGTTCAATCCCCTTGACCTAAGTCCTTGCCTCCACTCTATTGGAGGATTCTAACTTTCACTATATCACTTGAATGAACACAATCGTCGGTTCCCGCAAAACCCTATAGCCGCAACTGCTCAATCTATCCTCTTTCCCAGAGGATCAACTCAAAGAAATACAAGAAAATGGTGATCTCCACAAGATCACAAACCCTCAATACATAATCCTATAATCTAATTTAGCGAGGAAGCTCAGAGATTGTGAGAGTAAACTTCAAGAACGTAGAGTGGAAGCACAAAAACAATTAAAAACTTTTGAAATCTTTTAAACTTTTTGATTTTCTCTTTCAAAAACTCTCGCTAATTGAATACTAATGATTGAATGGCTATCTACAGTGTTTGCATTTATAGGGATACTAAAAATAGCCGTTCAATACTCAAAATAGCCTTTTAGAATAGTTCAAACCAAGTTAAATCCAGAAAATAGTCGTTAAAGGCAATTTGGCACTTTGGTGGTCGGCTGGGCAGTCAACCAGCTTGGGTTAGAATTATAGCTATCGCCATTGGTCGACTAGCAATCGACCGGCTTGAGGTCAGAGGTCTTTTGAACTTTGACTGGCGGTCGAATATGCGATCGATTGGCCAGAGCCAGAAAACAAAAGTACTGAAGCAGCGGTCGGTCGACTGCACAGTCGACTGCACGATTAATCAAGCTCAGAATAATACTCTGTGCACACTAGTGCAAACACAATTGACTGGGAGGTCGACCCATAGAGCTATCTGCTCTTCTAGAGTCGACCATGCGGTCGACCGTTTCAGCCCAAAAACATATATTTTAAAATGTTTTAAAATTCTTTTCATTTCTTTTGGTAGAATCTTAAAATTGTGTGTGTGTGTGTGTAACAATTGTTGTCTTGTTTAAGTTATATAGATCGGTATTTTATAGAGAAAATTCTTGTATATAAAATCAACACTTATGTACTAATTTTAAAAAACATTTCTAGATATAAACTTTATTTTAGGAAAACATAAATTGGATTTTTTTTTTTTTTTGTGTATCTCAGAGCATTCCAACATCGAAATTATATTTTGACAAACTAAGATCTTACATTGATCGAGTATAAGCCAAGAATGTAAGTCTTTCCTTTGTGGTGCTTCTTCGCATCTAGAAGCGATTCTTTGCTTGACTTCTCTACTTGAATCATCTTTAGAATGTTTGATCTTTCTTGATTTGCTTCAATTTACTCCATGTGTGGTTGAAGCTAATCCTAGATTCTTGAGAGCCTGTAGAACTCAAAAACACTTAAACAAAACTGTTATTACTAACTACATAAATTTTGGAATCATCAAAACAAATAGAGTGATTATACCATTGGTCAACAATCTTCTCCCCCTTTTTGATGATGACAAAACTCATGGATTTATTTTTAAAAAAATATGGAAAAGCTTTTTGCGAAGCTCCCCCCCAGAAATCATGCATATATATGAAACAAACTAAGTGACGCAAAAATCTACCAATAAGAACAATATCACTACAAATACATATGAACAATATTTCAATGGGAACAATATGCATTTAAACGGTCTCCATCCATCCAATCCGCCACCCTCTAATAAAAGAAACATATGTTCTATAATAATCATATAGCAAACCACATAAAACTTTCATTCCATGCCAGAACATCTAAAACAGCTATAATGTCATAAAAGCCATAATGTCACATATACAAACTGAAATACAACCATAACTAACTAAAAAGTTATAAATTTATTACATGTCATAATGTTTTAAAACATAAAATAACTCTTAATCCCAACTACTCATTCTTCTCCCCCCCTTTTTGTCAACACCAAAAAGAAGGGGAGAAAGAGATCGCTACAGAGGTGGATCGGTAGCAGCGCCAAAAATCTCCTCATTAGTGTAGAACCGATCGACCAGTGGATCAGAGGGCTGCTGATATGCACCTGAAGGTCCAGTCAGTGCAATCATGAATCAAATAGAGGACATGTAGGAGGTGTTGGCCCAAAGGCCATTAGCCCGATATTTTGATGATAACAAACCATATTTAGTTATGTGTTTAACAATCTTGTTTAAAAGAATTTCATGTTTTAAAACAAGTTGATTTGACGGAACCACAATCAAGACTCACAATTTGGACGCCGCTAAAGATTTGCATTCCCAAGCCTAGCACGGTAGAAAAGCTTCGGGATCAAAACATTGAAGAAAAGATCAAGATTTGTAATTTACTTTTTATTTTTAGATATTTTGTCAAAACCTAGATGATAGAGGTAGAATATTTGGGATTGTCACTCACACACACTTAGTATTGCTTCATGACTTCAAAAGAATTTTTATATCAGAATTTCTAACTTAGTTTTTTTAGAAATACCATGTTTTGGAAAAACCGTTTTTAGAAAAACAGTTTATCAAAAGGGATTTTCACCAAAAATAATCTAACATGGTTGAGTGTTGATCTATGATCATACTCTTAGTTTTATTAGGTCTAGAACCTTATTTACAAATCCTTAAACCAAAATGCTTTAAACCAAAAATTTTCTTTTTCTTTCTTTCCAGACTCTGTTTAAACAGATCTGACAGAGTCCGGTCGACCGACGTGCACGGCTGTGCATGTGTGCACGTCGGCCGACCGCTCGGGTCAACCGGGCACTTGTCAGTGCTCTCTGTTTATTTCGGTCGACCGAGTCGGCCGACCGCTTTCCCCCAACGATCAGAAATATGACCGTTGGCAGTCGACCGACCCGGTCGACCGGTAGCTGTCAGAAAATCTGACAGACTCCAACAGCTCTATTTTCTGACAGATTTTGTTGGGATCTCACCCCAACGAATTTCTCTAGCTGTTTACCCTGTCTTTTATCCACTATAAATAGTGGGTCATTTAAACATGATAAGACACAAGATTTATATGATTTGACAAGAGTTTTTAAGCAAGAAAATATTTCCAAGCTAAATCCTTAGTTTTCTTTTAGAAAAGATTTTCTCTCCAAAGCCAAAATTCCCTACACCTTTTGAAGCAATCCTCTACTTCTCTCTAGTCTTTTGCACACACAATCCCAAATATTCATCTTCATCATATTGGTTATAGGATTGTGCAAGTGAGCTTTTTGATCAAGTGTGATCAAGTTTTTCTTCAATTGAGAAGTTGTAGAGGCATCGGCCTCAATCGAGCGGGTGTGCTTCATAGTGTTGCAGCGACACCGAGAGATAGGACAAGTGTGTCCTTGTATTGGAGATCCAGTGGGATCAACAATAGTGAAAATCCTTCAAGTGTGAAGGCGGGGACGTAGAGCGTGGCTCGAACCTCGGAAATATATCCTCGTGTTTGCGTTTGCTCAAATTTCTCTAAACTCAATCTCTTTATTACTTGCCTTATTTATTGCTTTTATCTTGCAAGTGTTTTTAATTTGAGCTTATTGTTTTAAGTAGATTTTAATTCCGCATTATTGTCATATTTCATATAGCCATCACCTATTCACCCCCCTCTAGGTGATTTCAATTGGTATCAGAGCCTAACCCTACTATTTGGTTTAACCACCTTAGGGAGATCCTTGTATTTGGCTATATCATTTTGTTGCATTCTTCATTTGTTGTGCATCATATTCACTATCCATGGCTTCAATTGATTTTCCTAGCATCAAGTCCCCACCCAAATTTGATGGCTTGAACTTCCCCATTTGAAGGTCAAGATGAACCTTTTCCTAAGTCCCTAGGAGTTAGGGTTGCTAGGGCCATAACTAAAGAATTTATAGAACCTCTCACCGATGAGAGATCATGATCCGAGGACACCACCAAGGACTATGAGGCCAATGCTAGGGCTCAATATGCATTAACCCAAGCCCTTAATGAAGATGACCTCTCACGCATCATAAATTGTAAATCCGCATTTGAGGTGTGGAATGTTTTAATTGTGACTCATAAGGGAACGTCACAAGTCAAGAGATCCAAAATTGACTTGCTTCGTTCTCAGTATGAGAACTTTTATATGCTTGAGAATGAGAGCATTGATGACATGCTCACTCGCTTCACTAAAATAACAAATGCTTTATCTTCTTTAGGTGATGCAATCGATAATGACCAAAAGATAAGGAAGGTCATTAGAGCTCTTCCCAAAGCTTGAGAAGTCAAGGCTACAACCCTCAAGGAGCTCAACGATAGGGAGGAGATGGACTTCTCTGGCTTCATCGGAAATCTCAAGACCCATGAGATGGAGATGAAAGTTAGAGAAGAAAGGGAGGCGCCAAAGAAGAAAGCTCTCGCCTTCAAAGCCACTCCAACCAACCATGACGAGGAAGACTCATCGGAAGATTGCGATGAGGATTTTGCCATGCTCATCCGGAAGGTGGGCAAGATGTTCTACAAGAAGGGGAGGCAAAGCAACTTCCGAAGAGGGAAACCTCAAGGAAGATTCGAAAGGAAAAGAGAGGAACCGGGTCCTTGCTTTCATTGCAAGAAGATCGGACACCTCATTGTCGATTGCCCCGCTCTCCAAGCTACCACCTCCAAGAACGGCCCAAAGAAGAAGAAGGCTATGGTGGCCACGTGGGACGACACGGAGTCGGAATCCGAAGAGGAGAACGACGCCGCACACATGTGCTTCATGGCACATGGAGATGATGCTTCTAAGGTAACTCTCGACAACTCCATAGAAGATGATGAATTGACTATGGATAAGTTAGCTCAATTTTTTGAAGATTACAACATAGGTATGAGATTTCACAATCTCAAAATAAAAATTGAAAAAGGAAAATGATTTATTGAAAAATAAATATGATATTATTGAAAAAGAGAAAAATGATTTATCTATTGCTTTTAAGAAAATAAAGATTGATTTTGAAAACTATAAACTAGCTTGTAAAGGAAAAACTTCTATTTCTTCATGTAATAAAAATGATTTTGTTGAAATTCAAAAACGGGTTGATGTTTTAGATTCAACTCTTAAAAAATGTGCATTTGACTTAAATAAATTTGCATCTAGGTTTCCCAAAGGAATAACCAAGGGAAACACACTCACCATCAATATGCACGGAAACATGCACACACACATAAGCATGCTCACATGTATGGTAGTGGTAGAATTTATGTTTGCACTCATTGTGGCCGCAAAGGCCATTTAGAAAAATTTGTTTTGCTAAGCTTAACATGACTAATAAATATATTTGGGTTCGCCCAAGTACTAACCCTAAAGGACTCAAAAAGACATGGGTACCAAAAGACACACCCAATTTAGTTGAAACAGGTGGGTCTTCATCCTCCAAGACTTAGGGGGAGACGGTGCCCAGGTGGTGGATGCATCAAAGCTCAAAGATCACATCGCGCTTGCATCACTATCATGGAGGCACCTATTTTGGAGAATACCCTCGGTTTGGTAATTTCTCCATTTAAAAGCTTTTATTTTTGTGTATATACATATGCATAAGATTGTTAGTTTACCTTTATGCTTCATTGATATGTGTTAGTGTAAACTTATATTCCATCTTGCTTGTGTATATGCCTTGTTCTAATTCATGTTATCTTGCTTCATGTCATATTTTTGTGTCCACATATCTAATTTTGATCATATATCTATATACACATTTTTGTCAAAAACTAAAATAAATATTTAAAATTCATATTTAAAGCAAATACATTAGAGATGGCAATTGCGCACCTCAACTCGTATTTAGAGGAATCTCGAGGATGAAGTTCAGAACCCTTCACCGGGTATTCGGCTTCAACATCTCTAAACCTTTGTTTTTATATGAAAATAAAATTAAAATGTCTTGAGTAAATTATGTTAATATTATAACTAATGAAGTTTAAAACCATGTTTTTAAAATATGGTATGTTGAAAATATTCTGCCTATTATTTGTTAGACAGTTTTTAAATTTTTTTGGGATCTTTTTCTGCTGACAGGTTTTTGGGTAGGACCGGCCGACCGGATCTGAGTTCCGGCCAACCGACCTTGCCTGAAAGAATTTTTTATTCTTCCTCTGTGGGCGGCCGACCGGAACGGCCGACCGTTTCGTCTGTCAGTGATCTCGGGTATTTTCGGTCGACCGGACGGTCGACCGGGCGTCAAGAATCTGCCACCTACCCACCTTATTTAAAGCCCGATCTCTCATTTCTCTCTCACTTCTCTCAGCCGATCCCTCTTCTCCCTCTCTCTAAAAACCCTATTTTCTTCATCTCACTCAAATCCACCTCAAATCCAAGCTTCATACTCTCAAATCTTTGCTGGATCATCTCTTTCAGGCCCGATCTACGTTCAAACTCAGGGATTTTTGATTTTGGGCTCTTGATCTCTCTTCAATCAAGGTAAAAATCCAATTTTTTTTGATCTTGCTCTCCTTCTTTTGTTCATCTTAAGTTTTGTCAAGATCTTTTGTTTCCCTAGTCTAGATCAAGCCCTACTTTTATTTGTGACCTAGATCTTCATTTTAACCTAAAATTTAATCATGACTAAAAGATCTAGAGCTGAGAAGGGAAAATCTGTGGTCCCTTCAACTTCATCCACTAGGACTAAACCTCCTTTTGTCTCCGATCTAGCAGAATAACGGTTTATCCTTCTTTCTAAGAGAACTATCATTTCGGGGAGATGTGTAGTCCTCCAAGACTTTGAGCACCTCAATATCCCACAAATATTGAGGAATAATTCTTTAGACCAATTCATGACTATTAGAGAACCTTTTATACCTCACTGATACCCTATTTTTATACCAATCTTGCTTTTGAGGGTAATCGGGTTAGGTTCAGAGTTCTAGGGAGAGACATTGATATCCCTCTAGAACAATTTGCTGATTTGTTGCATCTCTCCTATGGAGGAGTTGATGTATACTCTTTTGACCTACATGATTTTGTCTATCCGGCCGTGAGTCTGCGCTCACCGCGTCAACTTTGATCCATGGGAATGACAACCCCGGTTTAGTAAGGAATGAGGAGGTAAACAAATTCACATTCACCGCTCAAGTCCTTGCTAAATTTTCTACAACATTTTACCCAAATCTGGTGAATACAGTCATGCCAGGGGTCCTGTTCCTTTGATTGTCTATTGCCTTCTGAAAGGTATTAAGATAAATATCCCTCGCTTCATAATTTCTCACATGACCTCTGATCACGTCCTTGTCCCCACAAGGCACTTGCCTTATGGGATGCTCATTTCGTATCTCCTAAAATAACTCAATTTTGATCTGTCCTCTGAGATACCCACCGAACCCTCCGTGAACCTGAACAGCACTCTTTTGAAGAGGATGCAACCTAGGATGCGTCATCCCGCTCCTGAGCAGCCTCCTATTCCTCCTGCTCATGTTCCAGGGTCTGCCTCAGGGTCTTCATCTGTCCCAGGGATTTCCTCTGCTCCAGGGCCATCCATTCCTTCAGATCTTCAGGCCCTCATTTCGTCTGAGCTTCGTACTCAGATTCAGGAGCATCAGTCTTGGGTCAAGCAGCGACTGACCCAGATTTCTACGGCGGATGCGGCACATCGCGTGGAGATGGACTCTCGTTATCAAGGACTTCGCAATGATATGTCCTATTTTGCTGATTCCATGCGATACATGGATTCGCAATTTAGTGCACTATTTGTGAAGTACAACATGCCTGGTCCAGACCCCACGCCATTTGCCCGACCGCTTCCTTCCTCCGGCCCTCCATTTCCAGTTAGGGCCCCTTCTGCTTCTTCAGCACCACAGCCAGGTGTTGCAGCTATTGATCCAGAGGAGGAGGCTTCTGATGATGATGAGGATGATGATGATGATGAGGATGTAGAGAAGGCTACAGGTGATGCTGAGGACGACGATGAGGAGGACGATGATGAGGACGACGACGATGAGGAGTGACTTCCCCTTTTGATGATGTCAAAAAGGGGGAGAGATATTCTTGAGAGACTTCCTTGGGCTTGTATTTTGTATCTTGTATTTTGTATTTTGTTATTTTGGACATGTATTTGTGTTTGTGTGGACATGTGTTTTCTATATGTTTTTTTATGTCTTGTATGAACATGTGAGTTATTTATGGCATGAGTTATTTTCTGGCATAGACATGTGTATGGTTGTTTATTATTTGTGCTATTTACCTATACCTGAGTATCCTTTTATTATATGCATGTGTTGAGGGGGAGCTTCACTTGAAGTCTCCACCCAAAATATTTGTAATAACTATGTATGTTTTGTCATCATCAAAAAGGGGGAGATTGTTGGCCCAAAGGCCATTAGCCCGATATTTTGATGATAACAAACCATATTTAGTTATGTGTTTAACAATCTTGTTTAAAAGAATTTTAGGTTTTAAAACAAGTTGATTTGACGGCTCCACAATCAAGACTCACAATTTGGACGCCGCTAAAGATTTGCATTCCCAAGCCTAGCACGGTAGAAAAGCTTCGGGATCAAAATATTGAAGAAAAGATCAAGATTTGTAATTTACTTTTTATTTTTAGATATTTTGTCAAAACCTAGATGATAGAGGTAGAATATTTGGGATTGTCACTCACACACACTTAGTATTGCTTCATGGCTTCAAAAGAATTTTTATATCAGAATTTCTAACTTAGTTTTTTAGAAATACCATGTTTCGGAAAAACCGTTTTTAGAAAAACAGTTTATCAAAAAGGATTTTTACCAAAAATAATCTAACATGGTTGAGTGTTGATCTATGATCATACTCTTAGTTTTATTAGGTCTAGAACCTTATTTACAAATCCTTAAACTAAAATGCTTTAAACCAAAATTTTCTTTTTCTTTCTTTCCAGACTCTGTTTAAACAGATCTGATAGAGTCCGGTCGACCGACCCAGTCGACCGACGTGCACGGCTGTGCATGTGTGCACATCGGCCGACCGCTCGGGTCGACTGGGCACTTGTCAGTGCTCTCTGTTTATTTCGGTCGACCGAGTCGGCCGACCGCTTTCCCCAACGCTCAGAAATATGACCGTTGGCGGTCGACCGACCCGGTCGACCGGTAGCTGTCAGAAAATCTGACAGACTCCAACAGCTCTATTTTCTGACAGATTTTGTTGGGATCTCACCCCAACGAATTTCTCTAGCTGTTTACCCTGTCTTTCATCCACTATAAATAGTGGGTCATTTCAACATGATAAGACACAAGATTTATATGATTTGACAAGAGTTTTTAAGCAAGAAAATATTTCCAAGCTAAATCCTTAGTTTTCTTTTAGAAAAGATTTTCTCTCCAAAGCCAAAATTCCCTACACCTTTTGAAGCAATCCTCTACTTCTCTCTAGTCTTTTGCACTACACAATCCCAAATATTCATCTTCATCATATTGGTTATAGGATTGTGCAAGTGAGCTTTTTGATCAAGTGTGATCAAGTTTTTCTTCAATTGAGAAGTTGTAGAGGCATCGGCCTCAATCGAGCGGGTGTGCTTCATAGTGTTGCAGCGACACCGAGAGATAGGACAAGTGTGTCCTTGTATTGGAGATCCAGTGGGATCAACAATAGTGAAAATCCTTCAAGTGTGAAGGCGGGGACGTAGAGCGTGGCTCGAACCTCGAAAACATATCCTCGTGTTTGCGTTTGCTCAAATTTCTCTAAACTCAATCTCTTTATTACTTGCCTTATTTATTGCTTTTATCTTGCAAGTGTTTTTATTTGAGCTTATTGTTTTAAGTAGATTTTAATTCAGCATTATTGTCATATTTCATATAGCCATCACCTATTCACTCCCCCTCTAGGTGATTTCAGGAGGCAAGGGGCAGAAGTATCTGGAGGGCATGGAAGTGGTCGTCCATAGTGAAATGCATAATGTTATTGCAATCTTGCAGATAACATTATGCATTACACTTGTGAGCCAAGGTGTTCCAGAACTCGTCTTGATTCCCATGAATCTCCATTTGAGTATCTTGAATTTCATCTTGATTAGAAAGGACTCTTTCAAGAAGAGAGATGGTGTTCGAATTACCAAGTGAATGGGTGTTAATTTGGTTCAACAAGGAAGAGTATGGACCAGAGGAAGATGATGAACCTATATCATCCTGAGGAGGAGGTAGAAGATGCGATGCAAGTTGTTCTCGAGATGCACGAGTGACTACATGCATTCTTTTTAGAAGAGAATGATCAATGCTAGCCGCAAGAGGAATGGTATTGTCTTAAGACAAGTAAACCTTGTAGTGCTTGATAATATGAGTTAAAATCATCCTATATGCAAGATTTCTATTAGGGATCATTAGAGTTTCACATGTCATGAAATTGAGAAGAAGTTTGGCGATATTGACCTGAATTCCCTTTTGGAGACAGTAGACGAGCAGTGATGCACAACCTCTAGCATGGTTGAATTCTTCGGATTTTGAGAGAATGTTATGCGACACAAATTTGGCAAGAATTTAGGAAATGAGATTGAAGTGTTTCACTTTTTCATTTTCAAACACAACAAGATTGTGATTGCCATGAAGCAGGGTTGAAGCTGAGGCATATGACGTGTTCTCAGGATATTGATCAAAAGATAAGAGATTTTGCTTAAAGATGTCTATCCCAACACATGGGAGTTTCAGAATTTTAGCAAAGACATCAAGGTGAAGATTGAGATGAGTTTTTCTTACCCTATTTTGGATAACATTGTTTTCATCAGTAAGGTTGCAATAAAAGTGGATCACAAGATTAAGGAAATGGCTTGATGAAAAATCCCTAAGATTGTGGGGTTATAGGATCTTAGCAAGATTGAGGTGATCTAAGTCACCATTCACCACAAACTTACTCAAAATGACATTTTTCTTTCGAAAAGTATTATTTATTCTTGGCATTTTCACAAAAAAAAGTAGAAACATCACTAGATTCAGAATCCGTGATTTTCTTGGTTTTGGAAGGATCACCACGTTGTCTCTTATTGCTAGATATGGTGATAATCTAGAATTTTTACAGAAATTAAAAGAATAATGAAAAAGAGATAAGATAAGACAGAAGTACCCAAAATAGAAGTTGCAAAACTCCTCAAAATACCTTGGGAATGCTAGGACTTGAGTGGATCTTGAATAATATTGAAGAAATTTTAAGAAATAATGGTGGATTTTTTGGGGGGGGAGAGTAGAACTAGGGCTGGTTTAGAAAAGAAGGTTAGCAACAAATAGAGAAGGAAGAGGAGAGTTGGGAATTAGGCTTTTAAACAACCTTTATAACTTGGCTGATCCAACTGTCATTTGATCGAGCAGTCGACCGGTCCATAGTCACTGCAAAATATTGTAGTCTATTCGGTCGACCGGGCAGTCAATCGTCCAGAAGACCATTTTGCTGCACAGAGTTGTGGTCAGCCGGCTGGTCGACAGACCAATAGATAATGTACCAAATATGTCTGCAGTCTACCATGCGGACTTCCGAGAAGAGAGTGTATCTCTCTCAGTATCTCAGTCGACCATAGCCCTGAAAACTTAAATATTTTGTTTTTAAATAAGACAAATTTGTTTTAAATAATTTTGAAAATTTCCATAATCCATTATTGGTTTAGACATGTAAAAAAAATTCAACAAAAGATTTATGAGATACATGCAATTAAATTTTAAAAAAATATATTTATCAAAACAAATACCATCGTCAACAATGTGTAGTGTATTCTATACTAATTATGACTTGGCCTACAAGGAATATTTTGAATTCTATTTCATGGGCATACACGAAAATTACTCTAACACACACACAAAATGAAGTAAAACATGATTAATATAAACTAAAGAGGAGAATAGAAGATAATCTTTGATACCGATGTAGCTTAACTCCATTTTGCTCTAAACCGAGGTGGTATTTCCAACTCATCTCTTTGATAGTGGTTCTCACACATTTGAATTGTCCTTTTAGCTCCAAAGTGCGTCCACCATCAAGGCATCGACTCTCTCACGTCTTGAGAAAGAACATCTAAACTATTAGAAATGGGTGTGTCTTTTGGTGGCCATATTTTCTTGGGTCCTTGTGGGTTAGTGCCTTTCCGAACCCAAACATGATTATTAACAATATTTAGCTTATCAAAATAAATCCTAGTCAAATGGCCTTTCGCCTACAATGTGTACAAGTGTACACTTGACATATCTAAATGCATAATGAGTGTGTACTTTGTGAGCATTGGAGTGTGTTGCATGATTCTTGGAGTTTGTTTCTTGGAAAATTTGACTCCAATTTAGTTCTATCATTTTTATATATCTTCAAAGTATTGCTCAAAACATCAATCCTCTTTTAATATTTGAAAATTGATTTTTTATCAACTAGAAAACTTACCTTTGCGTGAAATTTTATAAATATCAAAATCTTTTTGGATAGTGTTAAAAAAAATCAACAAATCATCTTTTTCTTTTGAAATCACATTTACTTTGTTAAGCAAAACCTCATTTTTCTGTTTCAATTTTTTATATTGAACTTTTAATAAATCATATCTTTTTTGAAACTATTCAAAAAAGTTAGCAAGCTCATCCATAGTCAAGTCATTATCATCTAGAGAGGTCCCAAGTGTTACCTTAGTTAGATCATCCATAAAGCGTACGTTGGCAATATCTACATCCTCTCCGGAGTCTCTTTCTGAATTATCATCTCATGTAGCCTTCGCAGCCTTCTTCTTTGGCATCCTTTTTGAACAAGTCACCTTGAAAATAGGACATCCACAATTAGATGCTCCGGCTTCTTACAATGAAAACATGACCAACTTCTTTCTTTCTTTTCCCCTTTTCTTGCCACTTTGATATTCTATAGTTGCTCATTTTCCTTGCTTATAGAACATCCTACCTAACTTTCTTACATCATAGCAAATTCATCTTTATCTTCTTCATTTATCTCTTCATTATGGTGTTCCCTTGAATGCAACACTCTTCCTATTTTGGGGTTCTCTTTCTTCTAAAATTTTTTTCTCCTTTTGTAGGTCTACAGGTTCCCAATGAACCCAGAGAATTCATTTCTTCTTTATCATTAAGCTCCTTCAATGTTGTAGCCTTAACTTCCCAATGTT
Source organism: Agave tequilana (assembly GCA_038442645.1). Lineage (NCBI taxonomy): Eukaryota > Viridiplantae > Streptophyta > Magnoliopsida > Asparagales > Asparagaceae > Agave > Agave tequilana. The sequence goes on along the minus strand of JAVJIF010032122.1, from coordinate 6,868 downwards.
TGGGAAGAGCTAGAATAACTTACGTCAACTTTTATCATTATCAATCTTGTCACCTAAAGAGGAGAGTCCATTAGTGATTTTAGTAAAACGTGTAAGCATTCATCTATTGATCATTTTCATTCATGTAAAAGTTCTCATATTGAGAACGAAGCAAATCAACTTTAGACCTCTTACTTCAGAGGTTCCCTCATGTATAATAATTAAGTTTCTCCACACTTCAAAAGCAAACTTATAATTAATAACCCATGATAGAGCATCATCATTAAGTGCTTATGTAAGCCCATATGTACTTCGACATTAGCTTCATATTTCTTTGCAGTGATTAGAACCAATATCCTCGTCATCTTGGGGTTCTATGAATTTCTAGATCACGGTCTTCGGTACTCTAAATCCTAGGGAATTAAGAAACAAAATCATCTTTACTTTCCAAATGGAAAAGTTTAGACCATCAAACTTGAGTGGGGATTTGATGCTAGAAAAATCATGAGAATCTATTTATGTGTGAGCAAATAGAGTGATAAACAAGTAAAGATTTTTTACACTAGGTTGTTTAACCAAAACAAGAGCACCAGGCTCTGATACTAATTAAAATCACCTAGATGAGGGTGATAGGTGATGACTAACAAAAATGCAAAATTTAAAAACTTAAACTAATATAATCAATCAATCAAGAAGTGAAGACGAATTATCGTAAAGAGCTCTAGAACATCTCCTCAAGGTTCCTCTATGATGAGAGTTGAGGTGCTAAGTAGCTTCCTTGATGTGATATTGATATGTATCACAATAAGCAACATATCACAATAAGCAATGTAAATATGAATAAGCAACAAGAAACAAAAGCTATAGCAATATGCAAACTATCACAAGAGTAATATCAATAACGAGTAAGAGTGAGTAGAAGGGAGAGAGAGTTGAGAGAAATTTGGCATACGCAAACACAATCGTGTTGGCTCAAAGGCCCATCACTCTAGTTTTGATGATGATTAACTTATGTAGTTATAATACTAATGATCTTGTGTTTATTTAGTCTCAGATTTGTGATCAAGATCTTAGTAGGTGTTTAGCTCCATCAAAGGATTTAAAGTTAAGTTTTGAAGCTAGCACGTGTTGATTCAAGAGCTTGTGCATCAAGACCACATCAAGTACTCAAGGAGAGTCTAGCTCATTGGATCATGATTTGGACCAAGTTAAGAAGGAGAAGAAGATTTTCAAGATAAGACCTTCAAGAAAAGACTTGTGTCTAGATTTGTTTTTAGTAAGATTTTATTTTTAGATAAAATGTAAATGATAGATTAGTTAGTGGATTGCTCAAGTATCATATACACTCACACAAAAGATTTAGATGTGTTTTCATAAAAGAGTTTTCGTTTTGAAAAAAATACTGTTTTGATTTTTAAGCCTCAAAATATAACATGTATTTTTATCAAAACTTTATTTAGAGCTTAATGTCAAAAACATAGATATTTCATTATATATGTGTAGTGGATCATATCCATACACACTAAGCTTCAAAAGTGTTTAAAATATCTTGTTTTTGTATTTGGAGAAGTTTTGAAAATCGATTTGAAAAAATACAGATTTTGTTTTAAGCCAAAATTTTCATAACACAAAAATAGTTCAAAATATTTGTAACATGTTTTGATTTTTACTCAAACATGTTTGTATATTAAATTTTATTACTGAACTTATTTTTGTAGATTTTTAGAGAATTTATGGGATTTTATTGAAGTAAAAAGACCAAGTTTTTAAATCCCCAAAACTGTTTTTCTGGTCTTCTGCCGGTTGACCACAACGGTCGACCGAGACAGAGGTCGGTCGACCGGGCGATCGACCGACGTGCACAAAATGTGCACAGGTTGGGGCACGGTCGACCGCCGAGAGCTTCTGCTCTCTGGAAATGGCCCGGTCGACCGGGCGGTCGACGGCTAGGCCATTGCCTAGTTGGCGGTCGACCGGCCGGTCGACCGACCTTCCCAACAGTCGAAAATCCGACCGTTTGGCGGTCGACCGGGCGGTCGACCGTCAGCAGTCAGAACTGCTAGTTGGCTTCTAACGGGCAGATTTTTGGAGCCTATAAAATGGGGCTCCCTTGGACTGTTTTACATAAGATTTGAAGTGGATTTTTAAGCTGGGTTTTTACATAAGATTTGAAGTGGATTTTGAAGTGGATTTTTAAGAGTGTTTTCAAAAGAGATTTCTTGAGTTTTTCACCACCAATTCAATCCTTCTTTTCTCAAACATACTTGAGCTTTCCATTACTAAATCCATCATATAGGAGAGTTATTGTGAGAGTTGTTTTTAGGTGATCAAAGTCTTGTGATCACCAAAGTGTTCTTTCTTATATTTGAGGAGGCGGACTTGCGGTTCGCGGTGTTTCGAGTTCTAGTGAGAGCTCGTTGTAGAGGTGTGGCCTCGGCAAGCTAGTGTGCTTGCGGTGTGTTGTTCTTACGGGAACAAGAGAGGGACTAGTGGTCTAAAGGATTCTAGTGTGAACTCGCTTGTAGGTTGTTGCGGCACCAAGTGATCCGGTGGGATCGTTTTTAGTGAAAATCCTTCATAGTGTTGAAGGCGGAGACGTAGAGCAGGGGTGCTCGAACCTCGAAACAAATCTCCGTGTTTGCGATTGCTCTCTCTATCTCTCACTTGTATTTAATCTTGCATGCTTACATTGCTTATCTCCTTACTTGCTTGATATAATTTAGCTTAAATTGATATATGCTTGGGGATTGTTTGCTCACACTTGTATTCATCCAAGAGAGCCATAGCGACACCTCAACTCTTATCTAGAGGAATCTTGAGAAGTTAGTTCAGAGCCCTTCACGGGGAATTCGGCTACACTCTTAGGTTACACTTGGTGTGTTTAGCTTAAGAATTTTTAGTTTGCATAAATAGTTTAATTCCGCATTAATTCACCATTAGATTAGCTAGTCACCTATTCACACCCTCTAGGTGATTTCAATTGGTATCAGAGTCTCGCGCTCTTGATTTGGGTCTAACAACCTTGAGTTAAAGATCCTCATTTTTATAGCTAATCACAATATTTGTACACACACATGGATTTCATGTCACCTCCCACTTTTGACATTCTTAACATCCAAACTTGAAAAGTTAAGATGTCTTTGTACCTCAAACGCTTAGGTATTCATGTTTATCTTGCTACCATTAAGGATTCATATTTTAGTAATAGCAAGTATCTTGAGGCTAACTCAAATGCCATCCATGCATTAAAGAGTACCCTAATGATGAATACTTATCTAGGGTTGCTAATCTTGATTCGGCTTTTGTAGTTTAGAACACTATTGTCTCCCTTACGAACAAGAGCAATACTATGCGGGGAGCGACTCGGATGTTGGAAGTGAGACTTCCAACGTATGCTATATGGTCCAAGGGGATAACCCGTTGAGGTAACCTCCGAATCCGAGCTTGATGAGAATATTGACATGCCTTATGAAGAGCTTGCTTCATTTTATCAACAACTTCTAGAAAAATATGACATGCTTAAAAGGGATAATAAGAAAATGAAAATAAATTTGATTCCTTGTTAAAAAAAGATTCTTTTCAAAATAAATTAGAAATATTTCAAAAGAAAATGATGTCTTGAAAAAGGAGAATATTTCCTTATCTTCAAATTAAATGATCTTTGTGAAGGAAATACTTCTTTGAAAAATAAGATTAATTTGGTGGAAAAAGAAAAGAGTTTGCTTTAAATGAAAATAATTTTTTGAGAAGAAAAATTATTGAAAAAGAAAAGGAAAATATTTCTAAAAAGAAAAAGAATGTTGATGCTCATTCTCACCATGCTTTACATTCCACTATTGATCAAAATGAGATTAAGTTTTTGAAAAATAGAATAGATTGTTTGAGCTCAACTTTGAGCAATTGTGCGTTTAACCATAAAAGATTGGAATCTTGTTTCAAAAGAAACAATCCCACATGTTCATGCACATCACTGACGGCACACATATGCAAACTTTACACGTCATGATTATACTCATTCTCATGTGCATGCTAGAGTGTACAAATGTACACATTGCGGCCGCAAAGGCCATTTAGCAAAATTTTGCTATGATAAGATAAATTCTATTAATTTTGCTAATAAAAATATTTAGGTTCCGAATAATGCTAACCCCCGTGGACCCAAAAGAAATGGGTACCAAATCCCCACCTCTTGTGTTGATGTAGGTGTGGGCTCACATGAAGTGAGAGACTTGGTGCCTTGGTGGTGGATGTATGACTTGATGGACACTACAATTGATGCATCGCTATCAAGGAGTTTGGTGGGAAGGCCACCATGTTTTGGAGACTTAGAGTATGGTTCTTTGGTTTGGTAACTATCTCTAAACTCCTAGTTTATTTACATGCATTTATATTATGATGATTTTTTGATGATTTTTTAGCATGTTTTAATTTTATGTTAAAATAATCATGTTTTGTATTTCATGAGGTAAATACTTGTTTAGATGTACTTTTTATCAAAACTTGTGTATATACTTATACAACTAGTGAGCAACACTTGATTCATATATGTTTGCACTTCATGCTCATTTGCGGTCACTACATGCACATGTATAGCCTAGTTTTGATGATCTCTCATTATACTTATTTTGCCAATCTTTGTGCATATTTTACTTCATGTATATGTAATCTTTGTCCAAAACTAATAAATATACATGTATATACTTGAGTCACTTGTTGGCCCAAAGGCCTTCCACCCTAGTTTTGATGATGATTAACTCATGTAGTTTATGTTTACTAATAATCTTGTGTTGTTTAAGTTTCAGATCATTAACCAAGATATTAGTTGGTGATTAGCTTCAACAAGGAGTTTAGAAGCTTTTCATGGTGAATCCAGCTCAAGCATCAAGATCATATCTTGCCTAGCTCATGGATCACGGAGTTTGGACCAAGTCGCCTTGAGGATGAAGATCGTCAAGAAGACTTAGTATCATAGAGTTTAGTGTGTTTAGATCCATTTGTAAAGCTTAGTATAGTTGATATGCTCAAGTGCACAATACACACACGTTTCATGATTTGGATATTGTTTTCATGAATAGTTTGATCAAAACAAGTTTTAATTGATAGATGTATAGTTGTTTCATTCTATACATGCATGCTTAACTTTTAAACAAACTTATTTTGATATGTCTATTCATGAGTTTTTAGGAAAATCAGATTTCCTATTGAAAGATCAAGTTTGATAAAAATACATGTTTTGGTTTTTGGTAAAAATGATAAAACACAAAAATAGTTCACATTGATTGATATTTGAGCTAAACTTTTTACCACATGTTTATATATCAATGCAAAATGATAAAACTGTTTTGTGGATTTTTAGAAGACTTAAAAGATTTTTCAAAATATTTTTAAACTGATTTTCTGACCCAGATTTCTGTTCCAGGCTTCAACCAGTCGACTAGTCAACTGACCTAGTCGACTTGGGATGAAGTCGGTCGACCGGTTCGGTCGACCGACGTGCACAGATATGTGCACGTTTGGCAGACACTGGGACGGTCGACCCGGGCGGTCGACCGGGTCTGAGAGCTCTGCTCTCTGTTTGTTTTGGGTCGCCGTGCCGGTCGACCGGGTCTGCCCAACGGTCATATTTCAGACCGTTGGCGGTCGCCGGGCGCCGGGCCGGCAGCCTGTCAGGCTGCCAGATCAGCCTAACGGCTAGTTTTCTGATGGGGCTATAAATACCCCATCTCTTCATGTTTTTTAGTAAGATTTTTACAAGAGAAAAATTCCCAGTTTCCCTGAGTTTAAAACAAGTTTTTCAAAAAGAGTTTTTGGGCTTTAAACTTTCCAATCTTATTGTTTTAGGTTTTTGGAAAAATCAAAGAAAAGAGAATTTGGGATATTTGTATTGGCTTTCATTCTCTATCTTTTACAAGAGTTTTCCCAAGCATTTTTCTTTGAGTTTCTTGTTTTCCAACACCTAGTTTTTCACATTTAAGCTATCACCTATCCTATTCTATTAGGATCACTTATTTTGTGGAAAAGAGAAAAAGAGAGATTGTTCGAGGTTGTGGAAACCTCCAAGTTGTAAACCCTCCTTATTTGTGTATCCCTCTTTGGTAGAGGTTGATCGAAGTGGTATTGGTTTGTAAACCCTCCTTCGGTAGAGGTGTTTGTGGTTGTTATATCGGCTACGGGCCTACCCCTCGTTGTGAGGCGGTGTTTGAGAGAGGAGTTCGGTACTCTTTGTGTTGTAACAAATCCTCTTCGGTAGAGGTTCCCTCGGTGGGAGATAGTGGATTGGAAATCCTACACGGTGGTGTAGGCGGGGATGTAGAGCAAGGTGCTCGAACCTCAAAACATATCTTGTTGTTAGCGTTTGATCCACTTGTCTCTCAACTCTCTCTCTCATTTATTTTATGCAAAGCATCATTCATTATTCATATTATACATTGCTTGCATTGTGCCTTGCATAATTCATATTGCTATATCTTGTATATGCTTGGTTATTTGTGTGTGCCTCACTTATACTTAATCACAAGAGCTTCACATAGCACCTCACCCATTCAAGGGGAATCAAGAGGAGTTAGTCCAGAGCCCTTCACGGGGAATTCGGCTACACTTGTTAGTTGTTATTAAGTGTGTTGCAAATTTGCATTAGCTTCCGCATTTAGCGCATTTAGTTCACTAGATTAGCACTTACACCTATTCACCCCCCCTCTAGGCGTGTTTTTTAATTGGTATCAGAGCCAAGTGCTCTGATTTTGGGTCTAACAACCTAGAGTTAAGGATCCTCATTTTAGGCTAATCTATTGTTTGCATTTGCTTGTTTGCACACTCATATAGTTTATACCATGGACTTCAGGACCCCACCTAGTTTTTACCCTTCCAACATTGTTGTTTGGAAGACTAG
>JAVJIF010032121.1:0-71778 GCA_038442645.1 Agave tequilana | reverse complement strand
ATGATTCATACATTTTAAACTTGTATTCCATTTTGGTATTTGTTTTTATGATTATGAGTTTTCATTTCATGTATATGTGTATTTTGCCAAACTTGAAGATATACATGTATACCCCTTGAGTCATTTGCCTTTCATGCAAATATCTATTATGGACTCAAAGTGTGTTTAAGGGATATGTATGTATACTTCTTGTGTTGACAAATCATACATATACCTTGAAAAGAATTGGTATCAAATTGTTTTAATGAAAAGCTAAATTTTCATACTTTTCATGCTTTTCATGTTTTCTTTGAATTGGTATTTAATTCATGTATATTTTACCTTGTCCAAACTATTAATATACATGAATATCCTTTTTGAGCCACGTGCCTTCATGCATATATCCTTGTGGACTCGTTTGTATCTTGGATATGTATGTATACTTTGGTTTGTATTAGACATACATGCCTTGAAGATTAAATAATATTAATTTTTAGTTTTCTTGTTTAAAGGAATAATTGAACTTAATTGAACAAATTTTCATGATTGTGATCTCCATACTTGACTTGTACACTCACATTTATTATTTGCTCATGTTTTATTTTCATGAGACATTTTATGCTTAATTGGATTAGAGTGTTTGATTATCATGTGGATTTCATTTTTATGAAAAATGATTTGTATTTATTCCTTACTTGAAGGATTTCGTACTAGTTAACAAAACTTTTCATTTTAACTAGTTCGTATTCTTCGTTATAATATGAGATATACACTTGACCCTATTCTTTCATTGGTATCATTGAACACTTTCAATTGATATCAATTTTGATCTTTTTGTATACTCATATATGTTTTTGTATATGTATGCTTACTCTTTCAAGAATATCAATGTCAATTGGTATCTAACTTTCATACATATATATCTTTATGCTAAGCTTGAAAAATTTCTAATGTTTGATTTGTTTTCAATTGGTATTTTAACAAGCTTATGCATATGTTTAGTTGGTATTTCATAAAGGGGAGAAAACTTGATTTTGTCCTTCAATTGGTATTTGATTCCCACTCCCTTACTTTATGTTAAAATATCGTTTCAAATTGGTATCATATGCTTAAAAGAACATATTTCTCTTAATGATATCAAGATGTTTATGTTGAGTGTTTTTAATTGGTATCTCAAAATTTTGTTTAAGAAAATATATACTTTTGATTTACATTGCTTATATGTTTTATTTCAATTGGTATCAATATGCACTTTATTGTCATATCTTAAATTGGTATCACATTTGTTTTGATTACCCTTCTTGATCTTTTTGTTTTGACAAAAAGGGGACGAAAAAAAAATTTGTTTTTATGTTTTTACCCCTTTGTTGATGATTGACAAAAAGGGGGAGAAAGATTTTGAGTTATAGAGTTTATATATGCATGCTTACATTTTTGCATATATGATGTTTTAATTGGTATCTAGAAGCATGTTTTATTTTGAATATTTCATTGGTATCTAGAGCACCATGTTTATATGCATTGTCATTCATTGCATACTTATTGTTTATTTGTTTTATGCATGAGTTAAGGGGGAGCTTCTTTGAAGCTTAACTTTAATCCATGCATATATAACTCCATGAGTTTTGTCATCATCAAAAAGGGGGAGATTGTTGGCCCAAAGGCCTTCCACTCTAGTTTTGATGATGACTCATTCATATAGTTATGTTTACTAATAATCTTGTGATTCTAAGTTTCAGATCATTAGCAAGATATTAGTTGATGATTAGCTTCAACATAAAGTGTTTGGAAGCTTATCATGGTGATTCCGGTGCCGAAGCTTAAGATCATACCTTTGCACTCGGTGGATCGCGTTTGGGAGCAAGTCTTCTTGATGACTCAAAGACTTAGGTATCCATAGTTTAGTTTAGTATGTTTTAGATCCATTTGTAAAGCTTAGTATAGTTGATATGCTCAAGTTCACAATACACACACATAAATTCAATATGTTTTGGTTTTTTGATTGAATCGGTTTTGGATTTCAAGGCTTGACACCCTTCTATAGTTATTATCATAACTTTTTATTTTATATTCAAATAACATGATTTAACTTGCATTTCAAAGATAACTTTCAGATCTAAATTTCTTATTTAAAACCATTTTCTGATTCTAATTTTAAAGTTGTCAAATATTTGGTTGAAATTTGTTCTTGTTCTGAAAACAGTTTACAGTTTCTGTTTTGACACCTTTTAGTATTTTATTGATAACTTTCAATTCTGAAATGATATTGATTTGATTTAAGTTGCATTAGAAAGAAGACTTCAATATCTACAACTGCATCCTATATACGTATTCCCAAATTCGAACGTTTTAGACCTCAAAAATGTGTTCCAATCTGACCTATTTTGCTGTCTGCCAGGTTGGGCCGGTCGACTGGGACAGTCGACTGGGCCAAGCGGCAGTCGACCGGCCAGTCGACCGGACGAGCACAAACCCGTGCACGTCGGCTGTTTTTTGTAGAAGGTCGACCGTGCGGTCGACCGACTGAGAGCAGATTGCTCTCGGTTTGTTCGGGTCGACCGACCAGTCGACCGGCAGCTGTCAACGGCTATTTTTTGACCGTTGGACGGTCGACCGGCCAGTCGACCGCCAGCCTGTCAGGCTGCCACATCAGCCTAACGGCTATATTTTTCTAGGGGCTATAAATACCCCATTTGAAAGAGTTTTTTTGACAAGATTTTTTGGGCTGTTTTTCTTACATTCTCTAAAGTTAAAAAGAAGTTTTTAAAAGAGTTTTAAGTGCTAACAAGATTTTTCTTGTGTTTTTGGGTTTTGGAAAAATCAAAGAAATTGGAATTTGGGATTTTTGTATTGGCTTTCATTCTTTATCTTTTACAAGAAATTTCCCAAGTGTTTTCTTTGAGTTCTTGTTTTCCAAAACACCTAGTTTTCCACACTTGAGCTATCACCTATCCTAATCTACTAGGATCCTTTTTGTTTTGTGGAAAAGAGAAAAAGAGAAGTGTTTGAGGCTGTTGTTGTAAACCTCATAGTTGTAAACCCTCCTTGTTCTTTTATATCCCTCTTTCGTAGAGGTGATCGGAGTGGTGTTTGGATCCCTCTTAGGTAGAGGTGATTGTGTTGGTAGTTGGCTACGGGTATTATCCCTCTTCGGTAGAGGTGGATTGTGGTTGTATAGCCTCGGTGGCTTTGTAAGGTTGAGAGAGGAGTTTGGTACTCCTATAGTGGATTGGGAAATCCTACACGGTGGTATAGGCGGGGAAGTAGAGCTAGGGGCTCGAACCTCGTAACATATCTTTGTGTTTGCGTTTGATCCAATTTCTCTCAACTCTCTCTTGTTTATTTGTGCAAAGCATTATTCATTCATTCCATACATTCATATTTGCTTGTGTTGAGCATTGCTTCATATTGCCTATCTATTATATTCTTGTGTGCTTGTGTTGCCTTGCATCTTACATATTGTTCATTGATATATGCTTGGCTTGTTTGTTTGTGTGCATCACTTATACTCATCCAACAAGAGCTTCACATAGCACCTCAACCCATTTCAAGGGGAATCAAGAGGAGTTAGTCCAGAGCCCTGCAAAGGGAATTCGGCTACACTTGTTGAATTGTATTAGGAGTGTTGCAATATTTGCATTAGCTTCCGCATTTAGAGCATTTAGTTTCTAGATTAGCACTTACACCTATTCACCCCCCCTCTAGGTGTACTTTCATTGTATCCCTCAAGTTGTGAGGTGATCCTTGTGTTTGCTTTGTGCTAATCCCTCGGGTTGTGAGGTGATTGTTTTGTTAGATTGGAGCTTGCCTCAAGGAGGAGGTTGTGGTTGTAAAGAGAGGAGTTGGGTACTCCTTGTGAGTTCTTTGTGGACTAGCTAGTGGATTAGAAATCCTTCGTGTGTCGAAGGTGGGGATGTAGAGCTGGGTGCTCGAACCTCGTAACATATCTTGTTGTTTGCGCTTGATCCATTGACTCTCTCTCTCTCTCTCTTTACTTTGTGCCTTGCAACTATTCATATTGTGCATTCATAATTGCTTGGCTTGGTTGTGTGTGCATCATTTGTTGATTGCACTTGAGTGTATTGCATTAAGTTTTAAATTCCGCATTGAGTTCATTTGATTAGCATAATCACCTATTCACCCCCCCTCTAGGTGATCTTTCAATTGGTATCAGAGCTAGTGCTCATGATATTTAGGTTTAACCACCTAGGAGTGAGATCTTGGTTTGCTAATCTTCATTTGCATTGTTCATTTGCACTCATTTAGTTTGCTCTCATGGATAGCCCTCCTATGTTTGACCATATTTAGACTTGATGCTTGGAAGGCCAATATGAGTAGCCATTTGAAAAGACTAGGACATCTAGTTTATCAAGCCTCCACTATGGAATCATTCCCTAATAGTAGCAAGCATAAGAAGGCAAATGCATTAGCACTTAGAGCACTTAGAGCATCTCTTAGTGAACATCTTTTACCGGTGTTTGATCGTTATGACTCGGCTTTTGCAGTTTGGAGCTTATTGACGTCTCCCGAGCTTCCAAGGATTATCAACAAGATGAGGAGATCTATGAGAGAAAAGTCCGAAGAGCGTTGCCTCATGGTCCAAGGGAATAACTCCCTTGAGTACAATTGGATTCTCAATTAGATAATAGCTCTAGTTCCTATTACCATGGTTGTTTTGAAGTTCAAACTTTAAATTTGGAACTTGCTCAAAAGCTTGAAATTTATTGGAAAAACACGATCTTTTGAAAGAAGACAACCTTGTTTTGAAAAACGAATTAAAGGATTTGTGTTCTAATTTTGAATCGGTTTTGCAAGAGAAGGAAGAGATCACTAGTGAACGTGACTCACTAAGATCTCAACTAGACCTTGCCCTTGATGAGATTGAGATTTTGAAAAACAAAATGATTGTAATGATGTTGTGAAAAACAATGAGGTTTTAACTTCTAAATTGGATTTTGTTTTAAAAGATAACTTTGTTTTGAAAAATAAAATTGATTCAATTACAAAAGAATTGGAGTTTTAAAGAAAAATAAATCTTTGAAAATTGAAATTGATTCTCATGTGTTTCATGCTAGTATAGCTTCTTCTTCATCTTGCACACCTATTGCATGCTCCACTTTATCTTCCACTATTGAAAATGATATAATGTTTTGAAGAAAAGTGTTGAATGTTTGGGCTCCACTTTGAGCCAATGCACATTGAATCATTCACGTTTGGAAACCTTGGTTCGCAAGAAACAAGGTCCATCTTTGCATGCACACCCTACACGGCATACACATGCTTCCCACGGTCACCACCATTACATGTATGCTCATGTGTACACTTGTACACATTGTGGTCGACAAGGCCACCTTGCTAGATTTTGTTATGATCGTGTTTATCATGAAATTTAGCAACTAATCTTGTTTGGGTTAGAAAAGATACTAACCCCCGTGGACCCAAAAGAAAATGGGTATCAAAAACCACCTCCTTGGCTTTTGATGTAGGTGGAGCTCTCGCATCACGTGAGGGTATTGGTGCCTTGAGGTGGATGCATTCTAAGCCTAAAAGAGAACCATTTGGATGCTTCACTCTCAAGGAGATTTAGTGGGAGGACCACCGTGGTTTGGAGAACTAGAGATGCACCTTCATTGGTTTTTGTATCATTCTCTAACTCCCATTTTTATTTGCATGCTTTCATGTTCATCTATTCATAGCATGTCTTGTTTTATTATTCATTATGTTTATGTCATGTTGATTAGATTAGTGTTATACATGTTTAGTTACTTGAGATACCCATGTTTTATATGAATCTATATTTAGTGTTCTCACCTTGTTTAAACTAACATGTATGCCCTAGATCTAATGCACATGCATTTACATAATGATCATTTGGATGTTTATGATGTTTATGATTTTTGTTTTGTTGAATCATGTTTTATTGTCTAATGATTAGTATAATATTTGCCATGTTTATTAGACTTATACTTTACATGATTAGTTGTTGGGACACCCATGTTTAGTATGGACCCATATTTTGTGTTCTCTTTATGTTTAGTTATCATGTTAATCATAGATCTAATGCACATGTCTTTGTCATGCTAATCATATGTTTGACTATGACTTTGTGTTTAATGATTCATGTTTTGATAAATAACTTGTGTTGTATAGCTTAACAATGGTGATGTGTTGTATGATTTCTAATTTTACACATGTTTTGATGTTTATAGGCTATTGTGTATTTCTTGATTCAAATAGCATGTGGATGTTCTTCATGATCATTTTATGTCTTTCATGATTGATTTGTATCCCGTTTTATGCTTAATGTTTTGACTACTTGCTTGAATAATAAGTTTTCATTAAGACTAGGATTTATACTTGTACAACTAGTGAGCTACAAATAGACCTTTATATATGTTTGTGCTTGAACGCTCATTTGTATTCACTTGATGTACTAGTATGGTCTAGTTTTGATGATTCTTGCTTTTGACTTGTATTCATCACTTTTACTTATTTTGTTTTAACTTCATGTATATGTCCATCTTGTCCAAACTATTAGATATACATGTACATCCTTGAGCCACGTGCCTTCATGCATATACTCTTGTGGACTCATTATGTTTAGGATATGTACGTATACTTTAGTTTGTACATAACATACATATGCCTTGAAGTTTAAATCGTTTGGATGAATTTCATGTTTGCTTGGTGATTTCACATTTAAATGAATTTCATATTTTTAAGTTGATTTCAATTGGTGATTTCACATCTTAGATGAATTTCATGTTTTCAAAGAATTTCATATGAGCCTAATTGAATATTTTCATGATAGATACGTGTCACATTATACTTGTACACTCACTTTATTAGTTTACTCATGATTTGTTTTCATGAGACTATGATATGGACTTTATGGATTTTGAGTGCTTAGTGATCATGTGATTTACATGTGTTTCATGAAAAACAATTTTATTTTATTCCTTGCTTGAAGGATTTCGTACTAGTTTTAAAAGTTTTTCCTATAACTAGTTCGTATTCTTCACTATGGTAGAGATTTTCAAACATACTACATTTTCAAATCTATTTTTGAAAACCCTACCTTTCATGGGAGGTTGGATGGGAGATCATGTTCATGTATGCTTTAAAATGAAAATCATTTAGAACTTGAACCATGATTGGGAGGTAGTAATATGAGATATACACTTGATCATTATTGTTATTTCAATTGGTATCATTGAACTCTTTCAATTGGTATCAATCTTGACATTTCTTGCATACTCATATATGTTTGTATGTATGTATGCTTTAAATTCCAAGAATATCAATTTTTATTGGTATCTATTTTTCATACATATATATGTTTTATTTGTGCTTATTATATCCCTATATCTTTAAGCACAAATCTTGCTTATGCTAGTGCTTGAGTTTTAACTTTATTTCAATTGATTACTTTTAAATTGATATCAAGCCTATGCGTTTTTTAGTTGGTATTTCATAAAGGGGGAGAAAATTTGATTTTGTCTTTCAATTGGTGATTTTTCAATTGTATTTGATTCTCACTCCCTTACTTTATGATTGATAAATTCAAATTTGGTATCATATGTTCAAAATGAAAATATTTACAATTGGTATCAAAATTTTATTTAGACATTCAAAATTTATTATGTTTATTTCAATTGATATCAAGATGTTTCATGTGTTTTTGCTTAAAATTGGTATCAATATTTTTTTTTTTTGTTTCCTTTCAATTGGTATCAAGATGCTATTCTTTGACATATTTTCAATTGGTACCTTAATTGATTGTCACCTCTAATTGATTTTGTTTTTAGACAAAAAGAAGGAAAATATCATTTTTATTGATTCGTTGTTTCGAACAAAAAGGGGAGAAAAATTTATGAATTTAATTTTGTTTTTACCCCTCATTGAAGATTGATTCTTTGTATTAAAAGAAAGAAGATTTTATTTTGTTTTGGTTTTTACCCCTTTGTTGATGATTGACAAAAAGGGGGAGAAGAATTTGAGTTTATATGCATGTTATGTTTTTGCATATATTAAGTTTAATTTAGTTTAATTTTAATTGATATCTAGAGCATGTTTTGTAATTGGATGTTTTGTAATTGGTATCTAGAGCATGTTTTGTTTTTAAACATTTCATTGGTATCTAGAACCTTTTAGCATGTTTCATGTTTCATGTTTGATATTCATTGCATATTATTTATTGTTTATTTGTTTATGCATGAGTTAAGGGGGAGCTTCTTTGAAGCTTAACTTTAATCCATGCATATATAACTCCATGAGTTTTGTCATCATCAAAAAGGGGGAGATTGTTGGCCCAAAGGCCTTCCACTCTAGTTTTGATGATGATTATCTCATGTAGTTATGTGTACTAATAATCTTGTAATTTTAGTTTCAGATCATTAATCAAGTTATTAGTTGGTGATTAGCTTCAACAAGATAATTGGAAGCTTTCACATGTTGATTCAAGAGCCCGAGCGTCAAAGATCATATATAGCAATTGCTCGGTGGATCAAAGAGTTTTTGGATCGAGTCGGCTTGGAGATTGCGCTCTACAAGAAGACTTCGGTACCATAGTTTAGTTTTGTGTTTTAGATCCAAATTGTAAAGATTAGAATAGTATGATAATGCTCAAGTTCACAACACACACGTTTCATGTTTTGAATATTGGATTTCGGTTTTTCCGTTTTAGGTTTAACCGATCTTGGTTTTCATGAATAGATAGATCAAAACAAGTTTACATGGTTTAATGTATATATGATTTGTTCTATATACATGCATGCTTCAACTACTTAGACAAACTTACTTTGATATACCTATTTCATGTGTTTTAGTTTTGTGTTTTAACAAAACTTATTTTTGGAATTTATGTCAAAAACATGGATATATATATGTTTCATGTATATAGGATTATATCTATATACATCATGCCTAAATGTTGTTTAATATCATGTTTTTGTATTTGGAAGAGTTTTGGACAAAACGTATTTTCTATTCAAAATCCAAGTTTTAGAAAATACAGTTTTTGGTTTTTGGTAAAAATGATTAGACACAAAAGTTCATATTGATTGATATTTGAGCTAAACTTTTTACCACATGTTTATATATCAATGCAAAATGAAAAAACTATTTTGGTGATTTTTAGTAAAGATAAAAGAATTTTTAAACATGTTTTTAACTCAGTTTTCTGTTCCAGGCTTCACCAGTCGACTAGTCTTCTGACCAAGTCGACTTGGCTGAAGTCGGTCGACCGGTCGGTCGACTGACGTGCACAGATTTGTGCACGTTTGGCAGACTTGGGACGGTCGACCGTCCGGGTCGACCGGGTCTGAGAGCAGAGCTCTCTGTTTGTTTGGGTCGACCGGGGCGGTCGACCGGTAGCTGGCAACGGGCAAAATTTGACCGTTGGACGGTCGACCGGCCGGTCGACCGGCAGTGTATTTCTGGCATTTTCTGCTGCCAACGGCTATATTTTTCTGGGGTCTATAAATACCCCATTGGAAAGAGTTTTTCTCTAAGAATTTTTGTGCGAATTTTTCCCTACTCTCTGGTGTTTTCACAACAATCAAAAGAAGTTTTTGGATTCAAATTGAACAATCTATTTGGTGTTTTTGCTAGGGTTTGAAAATTCAAAGAAAAGGTTTTTTGGGAAAAGAGTTTTGATTCATCTTCTATATCTTGGTTTCAGTTTTTCCCAAGGATTTTTCTTTGTGATTTTGATTTCCATTTCATTGGTTTTCTCCACACTTGAGCTAAAATCTACTATATTTTCTATAGGATCTTTGTGTGAGAGAAAGAGATTGTTTGTGGTTGTTGTTTAGACCACCAAGTCAAAAACCCAATCTTTGCTTTGTGCCTTTCCCTCATTGTGTTGAGGAAATTGTGCAATTGGGTTGTATCCCTCAAGTTGTGAGGTGATCCTTGTGTTTGCTTTGTGCTAATCCCTCGGGTTGTGAGGTGATTGTTTTGTTGGATTGGAGCTTGCCTCAAGGAGGAGGTTGTAGTTGTAAAGAGAGGAGTTGGGTACTCCTTGTGAGAGTTCTTTGTGGACTAGCTAGTGGATTAGAAATCCTTCGTGTGTCGAAGGAGGGATGTAGAGCTGGGTGCTCGAACCTCGTAACATATCTTGTTATTTGCGCTTGATCCATTGACTCTCTCTCTCTCTATCTCTCTCTCTACTTTGTGCCTTGCAACTATTCATATTGTGCATTCATAATTGCTTGGCTTGGTTGTGTGTGCATCATTTGTTGATTGCACTTGAGTGTATTGCATTAAGTTTTTAAATTCCGCATTGAGTTCATTAGATTAGCATAATCACCTATTCACCCCCCCTCTAGGTGATCTTTCAGGTGGTTGCCTTGACTTCCCAAGATTTGGGAAGAGCTCTAATGACCTTTCAGATCTTTTGGTTATTATCAATCTTATCACCTAAAGAGGATAAGGTATTAGTGATCTTGGTGAACCAAGTGAGCATTTCATCTATACTTTTATTTTCAAGCATATAAAAATCTCATATTGAGAATGGAGCAAGTCAATTTTGGATCTCCTGACTTGCTACGCCCCCTCATAAGTAATAATAAGATCATTCTAAACTTCATAAGCGAATTTGCAATTAATTACACGAGAAAGATCATCTTCATTTAATGCTTGTGTAAGTGCATATTGGGCTTTTGCATTGGCCTCAAGTCCTTAGCGGTTGCTTCGGACCATGTATCCTCATCACTATGAGGTTCAACAAATTCTTTGGTAATGGCTATGGCAACTCTAACTCCTAGAGACTTTAGGATAGGCTCATTTTAACCTTCCAAATGGGGAAGTTCAAGCCATCAAACCTAGGTGGGGATTTAATACTAGAGAAGTCAAGTGATGCCATGAAAACAAGTTAGTGCACAAACAAATAATAGATGCAACAAATAAATATAACCAAATAAAGAGGATCTCCCTAAGGTGGTTAAATCAAATGCTAGGATTAGGCTCTGATTCCAATTGAAAATCACCTAGAGGGGAGTGAATAGGTAATGGCTATACTTAATGGCAAATAATGCGGAATTAAAAATAAATTAGCAATAAGCAATAACAATTAGATAAAGCTTGCAAAAGAGTAAGCAATATAAGTGCAAGTAAAGAGAGATAGTAGAGTTTTGAGAGATAGTAGGCAATCGCAAACACAATGATATGTTTCGAGGTTCGAGCCACTGCTCTATGTCCCCGCCTTCAACACGATGAAGGATTTCCACTATGATCGATCCCACCGGATCGTCAATCGGTTACAAGTTCTCATTAGAACTCTTCGGACATACTTGTCCTCTCTCACGGTGCAGCAACACCAACTTGGAGCTCACTAGCTCGCTCGAGACCGCAACCTCCACAACTTCTCAATCGAAGAAAATCAGTGATCAACACTTGACCACAAAGATAGCTCACAAGCACAACCCTACAACCAAGATGAGGAAGTGAAACACTTGGGATTATGTAGTACAAACAGCAAGTAGAGAAGTAGAGGAAAGGCTCAAGTTAAAACACCAAAACTTTGGAAATAGTTGGCTCAAGAGAAAATCTTTTGCAAAGAGGCTAAACTATGAAAAACTTTGATGTAAGGCTTAAAAATCTTGTTGTTAAGTTGTTTCATAGTCCCACTATTTATAGGGGATGAAAATCAGGATAGAAAATACAATAGATCCGTTGGGAAAAGACCCAACAAAAGATAAAACTGAATCTAGCCGTTGGGAGTCAAGTCAGTAGAAACTTCTGCTGCCAGTCGACCGCCAACGATCAAATTTTTGACCATTAGGAAAAGCGGTCGACCAGACGGTCGACCGTGGTTCCCAAACAGAGAGTGAAACTCTCTGTCAGTCGACTGGGCTGGTCGACCAGAACAAACAGAGAGCACTGCTCTTGCAGCCAGTCGACCGGGCCGGTCGACCGAAAGCAGTTTTGCTCTGCCAGCAGTCGACCAACCGGATGAGGGCCAAAACCTATTTTTGAAAATCTTTTTGAAGTCAATATTTTTTCAACAAATTTTCTTTTGATTAGTAAATACAAAATAGAGTTCTAGGGCTTTGAAGAGCTAGAGTGTGATCATAGATCAACACCAAATAGATTAGAACTATATTTTAATAAAAATTCTTTTCTAAAATAAAAAACAATTTTTTCAAAACTTGTTTGTCCGAAACCTGTTTTTCTGAAACTTTGTTTTTCTGAAACTCGGTAAGAAATCTGGTAATAAATTTTTGTTTGAAAAACACAACAGAATATGAAATGAGTGTGTTTGTCAATCCCAAACACTGTCAACATCTATCATCTTGGTTTTAACAAATGACTATAAATCCTATCTAAAATAGAAAAAGTAAAAAATACAAATCTTGAAATATTCTCGATATTGCTTGATCCTTGAGCTCTTCTAGTGTGTTAGGCTCTGTGATCTAAATCTTCTTGGCTTCAAATGTGAGTCTTGTGATGGAGCCGAAATGCAACATATGTTTTTTACGAAACTTAATTAAACAACTTTGTTAATACATAACTACATATGGTTTGTTATCATCAAAAATAAGGCTAATGGCCTTTGGGCCAACAGTCCTGTTATATGTTACATGCGCTGTTACTGTTCTTGGTTCATTGTATAATTAATAAATACAATATGGGGTTGGGGAATACTTGACGGTTGACTAGGTCTTATCGGGTGGATGTTCTAAATCCATATTTATCCCATTGCAGGGATAGTAGTGCTGGCTACTAATTGTATATAGCTTCCTACGCTCTCATTTCCCGTTTCATGCTCCTCTTTTAGTGGAGGGCCCTGGTCTCAGCAGCCAGGGGATTATTTAAGGCCGTGATCTCGGGTATGCACGGGATACATCCACCTGATTAGAACTCCTTGGATATTGGGTTTTCAATTAACATAATAACACGGTATAAATAATAGTGACGTTAAGAACGCTTGTTATTTAGTCACTCTCTTATTCGGATCATGGTACCCGTATGCTATGTTCGGATGGGTTCATCTGGGGTATAGGCTCTGGTATGAACTGCCAGTGGTATGGGACACGGAAGAGATTGATTAAAATACCAGGCGGTACTGATTGTTATTATTGTATAAATAACATGATTTGTCTGATACATGTATATTACTGTTCAGTTTTATTTGTTCCTATTTCTAATATTTTATCCACTGTCATGTCACCTATATATCTTGTTACACTTCCTGATACTTGTTACCATTCATGTAGTGATTCACTACTCATGTACACATATATTCTGCATTTCATATATTTTACTTCATGTATACCCTGTAAACATTATTATTGTATCATCACAACACAGTAGTATGATTATTCTGCATACTTCATATCCATATGTTCATATTCAACACGACACCATTATGCTACTGTTATTAATAGATTAAATAAGAAATATAAAGTAATTAATATGTACTACATATTACTTATACACACTGATGTAATTAGGAACAGTTAATACTATATCATGTTATGCATATTGAGAATAGTATATAAATGGTATAACTCTATTGACTGTAGGTACATAATCCACCAAAGTGACTTACCTATTATTTTTTATAGTAAAACTTGGACATATAACAAATGGTAATGGTATAAAATTGGATATTATGGTAGTAACGACACTGTTATAGCATATGAGTAATGATGAAGATATAGTACTGATATCATACTTGTAACATTGATATACCAATTGTTAGAATATTTATATATTTTATGATTAGTACCCTGACATGTATTATAAATTATCGTGATTGTATTATTATAGTATATATATTACTATTTTTTTCATTTTACCACTCACTAGATCTCTTTTGATGACCCTGGGTTTGCGTGCCTAGGTTAGAGATCCGAGATATCACAGTACCAGATATTTCCTGAGATTATTTTGAGACCGCCACCCTTTCTGATTCATAGGTATCTTTGTTATTTATTTCTGTTTTCTTATGTAACCCTGTTTTCATATCTATTATGATCACTGACCCATTTTGCAAGTATTCTTATACTTATTTATGTTGGACTTATTGTGCATATTATATTTATTCTCTGTACTGAGACTTGTCGCAAGTATGTGAGGGTATTTTTTCCCTGCGTTTGTTCATCGTCGTAGTGTTCCCGTATTCGCGGGATCGAGGAACAAGGAGCTTGTTGTGTAAAAGTTCTTTGGATAAAACATACCCTCTAGGATTATGATTCGCAATTCAATCATATTAAAATTCTTTGTGTCAACACGAGCACAATATACATCACAAAGAATGCAAATCAACATAGCAAAACCAAGCGCATAGTAATTAGATATCACTTTCTTAGATATGCAAAAGGTGATATTATGACTGATTATATCCCGTTTGATATGCAACTTGCTAATATATTTCTTAAACTACTTGATTTTAACAAATTTTAATTCAGTTGTGGTGAACTAAACTTATGCATATTGGATAATTGAGTTTTCATGCATGTTTAAAATGACACTGTGTAAAAACAGTGAATCAATGCAAGTTTTTCTTTATTTTTTGGTTTATATGACTGATTTTTGATGATATATTTATGCTTATTTTTAAATATTTTTAGAAATTTATTTAAAACTTTCCACAAATATTTCAAATATATTTTTTACCTTTCAATGATCATGTTCGAAAGCTAAAACCCTGGCTTTCAAAAATTTTCTTGTTAGCTCAGAATCAGAATTTCTAATCTCTAGTTGTCGAAAACGATACCAGGACTTTTGATAACTGGCCGTCGAAACCACTTTCGACAGATAGTATAAATATGTGTGGGACTGGTCTTTAAAACCCTAAATCTATCGAAACCCAACACTTTGTTTTTAACTTCTTTCTCGCCCAACTTGCTCTTTACTCTCACTTTCTATTGCTTCAACTCTTTCTTTGATTACCAAAAATCCTTATTGTATCACTAGGATTCGCGGGAAAAGGGGGTTGGAAGTTGAATCTTCGCAACAACCATCATCTTCCCCTACCCTTAAACTAGAAGAAGAAAATGAATAGAGAACCACCTAGGTTCCTACTTCTTTCCCGAGTTTGTGAACACCAAAGCTCAAAGTAATTTTGATTCAATTTTCTACAAGAAGAAAGTTCTTCTCGATAGAAAAATTAACTTTCAAGACTTTGGTGAGTTTCAGAGAGGATTTCGTTTCAACGCTATGGGTTGGAAAAACTTTTTATCTATTCATGAGTAATGAAAGCACATAGAGGTGGGTGAATAAGTGATGGCTAACAGAAATTTGAAATTTAAAACTTAAACTAAAACAATTAATCAATCAAGAAGTGATCTGAATTTCCTGTGAAGGGTTCTAGAACTTCTCCTCGAGATTCCTCTATGATAAGAGTTGAGGTGCTAAGGGCCTATTTGGTTTATTGCGAGTGAGAGCAAAAGGTGCAAGTGGAAATGAGGATGGAAAAGTGAAAGTGTGAATGGGAAATTAGAATTTATGCAAGTAAGTTTTTTGGTGTTCGATTATAATATAAAAATATAAGTGAAAAAGTATATTGTGTTTTTTGGTGTTTAGTTAGTATTGTGGAAGTGTAAGTGGAAAATTGACCATAAAATTAACTGTTTGGTGATTTTAATAATATTAATATTATTAAAGTAAATCTGCTATTAGAAATTAAAATGTATAATAAATTTATCAACTAAATATTAAATAGGAATAAATTTTATATTTTTAATATTTTAAATTATATATTTATAATATATTTGATAAACATGAGATTTACATGACCACAAAATTAACTGTAGCCCCTTGCAAGTAGAAAAATGATAGTGTTAAAAGGAAAAAGGAAAGGTGTAAAAGAGAAAAGGAAAAGGAAAAAGAAAAAAGGTTTTCCCATTTTCCATTTTCCAGTTCAAAGCAAACAAGAGAAATGAAAAAAAAAAATTTAGTTTTCCCACTTCCCATTTCCAATTATCCGGTTAAATCCAAACACACCTTAAGTAGCTTTCTTGATGTGATATTGATATGTACCACAAGAAGCAATAACTCACAATTAACAATGTCAATCTGATAAGCAATAAGAAATAAAAGCTATAGCAATAAGTAAACTGTCACAAGAGTAATATCAATAATGAGTAAGAGTGAGTAGAAGGAGATAGAGTTGAGAGAAATTTGGCAAAAGCAAATATAAAAGAGATGTTCTCGATGTTCAATCCCCTTGACCTAAGTCCTTGCCTCCACTCTATTGGAGGATTCTAACTTTCACTATATCACTTGAATGAACACAATCGTCGGTTCCCGCAAAACCCTATAGCCGCAACTGCTCAATCTATCCTCTTTCCCAGAGGATCAACTCAAAGAAATACAAGAAAATGGTGATCTCCCACAAGATCACAAACCCTCAATACATAATCCTATAATCTAATTTAGCGAGGAAGCTCAGAGATTGTGAGAGTAAACTTCAAGAACGTAGAGTGGAAGCACAAAAACAATTAAAAACTTTTGAAATCTTTTAAACTTTTGATTTTCTCTTTCAAAAACTCTCGCTAATTGAATACTAATGATTGAATGGCTATCTACAGTGTTTGCATTTATAGGGATACTAAAAATAGCCGTTCAATACTCAAAATAGCCTTTTAGAATAGTTCAAACCAAGTTAAATCCAGAAAATAGTCGTTAAAGGCAATTTGGCACTTTGGTGGTCGGCTGGGCAGTCAACCAGCTTGGGTTAGAATTATAGCTATCGCCATTGGTCGACTAGCAATCGACCGGCTTGAGGTCAGAGGTCTTTTGAACTTTGACTGGCGGTCGAATATGCGATCGATTGGCCAGAGCCAGAAAACAAAAGTACTGAAGCAGCGGTCGGTCGACTGCACAGTCGACTGCACGATTAATCAAGCTCAGAATAATACTCTGTGCACACTAGTGCAAACACAATTGACTGGGAGGTCGACCCATAGAGCTATCTGCTCTTCTAGAGTCGACCATGCGGTCGACCGGTTTCAGCCCAAAAACATATATTTTAAATGTTTTAAAATTCTTTTCATTTCTTTTGGTAGAATCTTAAAATTGTGTGTGTGTGTGTGTAACAATTGTTGTCTTGTTTAAGTTATATAGATCGGTATTTTATAGAGAAAATTCTTGTATATAAAATCAACACTTATGTACTAATTTTAAAAAACATTTCTAGATATAAACTTTATTTTAGGAAAACATAAATTGGATTTTTTTTTTTTTTTGTGTATCTCAGAGCATTCCAACATCGAAATTATATTTTGACAAACTAAGATCTTACATTGATCGAGTATAAGCCAAGAATGTAAGTCTTTCCTTTGTGGTGCTTCTTCGCATCTAGAAGCGATTCTTTGCTTGACTTCTCTACTTGAATCATCTTTAGAATGTTTGATCTTTCTTGATTTGCTTCAATTTACTCCATGTGTGGTTGAAGCTAATCCTAGATTCTTGAGAGCCTGTAGAACTCAAAAACACTTAAACAAAACTGTTATTACTAACTACATAAATTTGGAATCATCAAAACAAATAGAGTGATTATACCATTGGGTCAACAATCTTCTCCCCCTTTTTGATGATGACAAAACTCATGGATTTATTTTTAAAAAATATGGAAAAGCTTTTTGCGAAGCTCCCCCCCAGAAATCATGCATATATATGAAACAAACTAAGTGACGCAAAAATCTACCAATAAGAACAATATCACTACAAATACATATGAACAATATTTCAATGGGAACAATATGCATTTAAACGGTCTCCATCCATCCAATCCGCCACCCTCTAATAAAAGAAACATATGTTCTATAATAATCATATAGCAAACCACATAAAACTTTCATTCCATGCCAGAACATCTAAAACAGCTATAATGTCATAAAAGCCATAATGTCACATATACAAACTGAAATACAACCATAACTAACTAAAAAGTTATAAATTTATTACATGTCATAATGTTTTAAAACATAAAATAACTCTTAATCCCAACTACTCATTCTTCTCCCCCCTTTTTGTCAACACCAAAAAGAAGGGGAGAAAGAGATCGCTACAGAGGTGGATCGGTAGCAGCGCCAAAAATCTCCTCATTAGTGTAGAACCGATCGACCAGTGGATCAGAGGGCTGCTGATATGCACCTGAAGGTCCAGTCAGTGCAATCATGAATCAAATAGAGGACATGTAGGAGGTGTTGGCCCAAAGGCCATTAGCCCGATATTTTGATGATAACAAACCATATTTAGTTATGTGTTTAACAATCTTGTTTAAAAGAATTTCATGTTTTAAAACAAGTTGATTTGACGGAACCACAATCAAGACTCACAATTTGGACGCCGCTAAAGATTTGCATTCCCAAGCCTAGCACGGTAGAAAAGCTTCGGGATCAAAACATTGAAGAAAAGATCAAGATTTGTAATTTACTTTTTATTTTTAGATATTTTGTCAAAACCTAGATGATAGAGGTAGAATATTTGGGATTGTCACTCACACACACTTAGTATTGCTTCATGACTTCAAAAGAATTTTTATATCAGAATTTCTAACTTAGTTTTTTAGAAATACCATGTTTTGGAAAAACCGTTTTTAGAAAAACAGTTTATCAAAAGGGATTTTCACCAAAAATAATCTAACATGGTTGAGTGTTGATCTATGATCATACTCTTAGTTTTATTAGGTCTAGAACCTTATTTACAAATCCTTAAACCAAAATGCTTTAAACCAAAAATTTTCTTTTTCTTTCTTTCCAGACTCTGTTTAAACAGATCTGACAGAGTCCGGTCGACCGACGTGCACGGCTGTGCATGTGTGCACGTCGGCCGACCGCTCGGGTCAACCGGGCACTTGTCAGTGCTCTCTGTTTATTTCGGTCGACCGAGTCGGCCGACCGCTTTCCCCCAACGATCAGAAATATGACCGTTGGCAGTCGACCGACCCGGTCGACCGGTAGCTGTCAGAAAATCTGACAGACTCCAACAGCTCTATTTTCTGACAGATTTTGTTGGGATCTCACCCCAACGAATTTCTCTAGCTGTTTACCCTGTCTTTTATCCACTATAAATAGTGGGTCATTTAAACATGATAAGACACAAGATTTATATGATTTGACAAGAGTTTTTAAGCAAGAAAATATTTCCAAGCTAAATCCTTAGTTTTCTTTTAGAAAAGATTTTCTCTCCAAAGCCAAAATTCCCTACACCTTTTGAAGCAATCCTCTACTTCTCTCTAGTCTTTTGCACACACAATCCCAAATATTCATCTTCATCATATTGGTTATAGGATTGTGCAAGTGAGCTTTTTGATCAAGTGTGATCAAGTTTTTCTTCAATTGAGAAGTTGTAGAGGCATCGGCCTCAATCGAGCGGGTGTGCTTCATAGTGTTGCAGCGACACCGAGAGATAGGACAAGTGTGTCCTTGTATTGGAGATCCAGTGGGATCAACAATAGTGAAAATCCTTCAAGTGTGAAGGCGGGGACGTAGAGCGTGGCTCGAACCTCGGAAATATATCCTCGTGTTTGCGTTTGCTCAAATTTCTCTAAACTCAATCTCTTTATTACTTGCCTTATTTATTGCTTTTATCTTGCAAGTGTTTTTAATTTGAGCTTATTGTTTTAAGTAGATTTTAATTCCGCATTATTGTCATATTTCATATAGCCATCACCTATTCACCCCCCTCTAGGTGATTTCAATTGGTATCAGAGCCTAACCCTACTATTTGGTTTAACCACCTTAGGGAGATCCTTGTATTTGGCTATATCATTTTGTTGCATTCTTCATTTGTTGTGCATCATATTCACTATCCATGGCTTCAATTGATTTTCCTAGCATCAAGTCCCCACCCAA
This sequence comes from Agave tequilana, assembly GCA_038442645.1. Lineage (NCBI taxonomy): Eukaryota > Viridiplantae > Streptophyta > Magnoliopsida > Asparagales > Asparagaceae > Agave > Agave tequilana. The sequence goes on along the minus strand of JAVJIF010032121.1, from coordinate 51,988 downwards.
ATTTGATGGCTTGAACTTCCCCATTTGGAAGGTCAAGATGAACCTTTTCCTAAAGTCCCTAGGAGTTAGGGTTGCTAGGGCCATAACTAAAGAATTTATAGAACCTCTCACCGATGAGAGATCATGATCCGAGGACACCACCAAGGACTATGAGGCCAATGCTAGGGCTCAATATGCATTAACCCAAGCCCTTAATGAAGATGACCTCTCACGCATCATAAATTGTAAATCCGCATTTGAGGTGTGGAATGTTTTAATTGTGACTCATAAGGGAACGTCACAAGTCAAGAGATCCAAAATTGACTTGCTTCGTTCTCAGTATGAGAACTTTTATATGCTTGAGAATGAGAGCATTGATGACATGCTCACTCGCTTCACTAAAATAACAAATGCTTTATCTTCTTTAGGTGATGCAATCGATAATGACCAAAAGATAAGGAAGGTCATTAGAGCTCTTCCCAAAGCTTGAGAAGTCAAGGCTACAACCCTCAAGGAGCTCAACGATAGGGAGGAGATGGACTTCTCTGGCTTCATCGGAAATCTCAAGACCCATGAGATGGAGATGAAAGTTAGAGAAGAAAGGGAGGCGCCAAAGAAGAAAGCTCTCGCCTTCAAAGCCACTCCAACCAACCATGACGAGGAAGACTCATCGGAAGATTGCGATGAGGATTTTGCCATGCTCATCCGGAAGGTGGGCAAGATGTTCTACAAGAAGGGGAGGCAAAGCAACTTCCGAAGAGGGAAACCTCAAGGAAGATTCGAAAGGAAAAGAGAGGAACCGGGTCCTTGCTTTCATTGCAAGAAGATCGGACACCTCATTGTCGATTGCCCCGCTCTCCAAGCTACCACCTCCAAGAACGGCCCAAAGAAGAAGAAGGCTATGGTGGCCACGTGGGACGACACGGAGTCGGAATCCGAAGAGGAGAACGACGCCGCACACATGTGCTTCATGGCACATGGAGATGATGCTTCTAAGGTAACTCTCGACAACTCCATAGAAGATGATGAATTGACTATGGATAAGTTAGCTCAATTTTTTGAAGAATTACAACATAGGTATGAGATTTCACAATCTCAAAATAAAAATTGAAAAAGGAAAATGATTTATTGAAAAATAAATATGATATTATTGAAAAAGAGAAAAATGATTTATCTATTGCTTTTAAGAAAATAAAGATTGATTTTGAAAACTATAAACTAGCTTGTAAAGGAAAAACTTCTATTTCTTCATGTAATAAAAATGATTTTGTTGAAATTCAAAAACGGGTTGATGTTTTAGATTCAACTCTTAAAAAATGTGCATTTGACTTAAATAAATTTGCATCTAGGTTTCCCAAAGGAATAACCAAAGGGAAACACACTCACCATCAATATGCACGGAAACATGCACACACACATAAGCATGCTCACATGTATGGTAGTGGTAGAATTTATGTTTGCACTCATTGTGGCCGCAAAGGCCATTTAGAAAAATTTTGTTTTGCTAAGCTTAACATGACTAATAAATATATTTGGGTTCGCCCAAGTACTAACCCTAAAGGACTCAAAAAGACATGGGTACCAAAAGACACACCCAATTTAGTTGAAACAGGTGGGTCTTCATCCTCCAAGACTTAGGGGGAGACGGTGCCCAGGTGGTGGATGCATCAAAGCTCAAAGATCACATCGCGCTTGCATCACTATCATGGAGGCACCTATTTTGGAGAATACCCTCGGTTTGGTAATTTCTCCATTTAAAAGCTTTTATTTTTGTGTATATACATATGCATAAGATTGTTAGTTTACCTTTATGCTTCATTGATATGTGTTAGTGTAAACTTATATTTCCATCTTGCTTGTGTATATGCCTTGTTCTAATTCATGTTATCTTGCTTCATGTCATATTTTTGTGTCCACATATCTAATTTTGATCATATATCTATATACACATTTTTGTCAAAAACTAAAATAAATATTTAAAATTCATATTTAAAGCAAATACATTAGAGATGGCAATTGCGCACCTCAACTCGTATTTAGAGGAATCTCGAGGATGAAGTTCAGAACCCTTCACCGGGTATTCGGCTTCAACATCTCTAAACCTTTTGTTTTATATGAAAAATAAAAATTAAAATGTCTTGAGTAAATTATGTTAATATTATAACTAATGAAGTTTAAAACCATGTTTTTAAAATATGGTATGTTGAAAATATTCTGCCTATTATTTGTTAGACAGTTTTTAAATTTTTTTGGGATCTTTTTCTGCTGACAGGTTTTTGGGTAGGACCGGCCGACCGGATCTGAGTTCCGGCCAACCGACCTTGCCTGAAAGAATTTTTTATTCTTCCTCTGTGGGCGGCCGACCGGAACGGCCGACCGTTTCGTCTGTCAGTGATCTCGGGTATTTTCGGTCGACCGGACCGGTCGACCGGGCGTCAAGAATCTGCCACCTACCCACCTTATTTAAAGCCCGATCTCTCATTTCTCTCTCACTTCTCTCAGCCGATCCCTCTTCTCCCTCTCTCTAAAAACCCTATTTTCTTCATCTCACTCAAATCCACCTCAAATCCAAGCTTCATACTCTCAAATCTTTGCTGGATCATCTCTTTCAGGCCCGATCTACGTTCAAACTCAGGGATTTTTGATTTTGGGCTCTTGATCTCTCTTCAATCAAGGTAAAAATCCAATTTTTTTTGATCTTGCTCTCCTTCTTTTGTTCATCTTAAGTTTTGTCAAGATCTTTTGTTTCCCTAGTCTAGATCAAGCCCTACTTTTATTTGTGACCTAGATCTTCATTTTAACCTAAAATTTAATCATGACTAAAAGATCTAGAGCTGAGAAGGGAAAATCTGTGGTCCCTTCAACTTCATCCACTAGGACTAAACCTCCTTTTGTCTCCGATCTAGCAGAATAACGTTTATCCTTCTTTCTAAGAGAACTATCATTTCGGGGAGATGTGTAGTCCTCCAAGACTTTGAGCACCTCAATATCCCACAAATATTGAGGAATAATTCTTTAGACCAATTCATGACTATTAGAGAACCGGTTTATACCTCACTGATACCCTATTTTTATACCAATCTTGCTTTTGAGGGTAATCGGGTTAGGTTCAGAGTTCTAGGGAGAGACATTGATATCCCTCTAGAACAATTTGCTGATTTGTTGCATCTCTCCTATGGAGGAGTTGATGTATACTCTTTTGACCTACATGATTTTGTCTATCCGGCCGGTGAGTCTGCGCTCACCGCGTCAACTTTGATCCATGGGAATGACAACCCCGGTTTAGTAAGGAATGAGGAGGTAAACAAATTCACATTCACCGCTCAAGTCCTTGCTAAATTTTCTACAACATTTTACCCAAATCTGGTGAATACAGTCATGCCAGGGGTCCTGTTCCTTTGATTGTCTATTGCCTTCTGAAAGGTATTAAGATAAATATCCCTCGCTTCATAATTTCTCACATGACCTCTGATCACGTCCTTGTCCCCACAAGGCACTTGCCTTATGGGATGCTCATTTCGTATCTCCTAAAATAACTCAATTTTGATCTGTCCTCTGAGATACCCACCGAACCCTCCGTGAACCTGAACAGCACTCTTTTGAAGAGGATGCAACCTAGGATGCGTCATCCCGCTCCTGAGCAGCCTCCTATTCCTCCTGCTCATGTTCCAGGGTCTGCCTCAGGGTCTTCATCTGTCCCAGGGATTTCCTCTGCTCCAGGGCCATCCATTCCTTCAGATCTTCAGGCCCTCATTTCGTCTGAGCTTCGTACTCAGATTCAGGAGCATCAGTCTTGGGTCAAGCAGCGACTGACCCAGATTTCTACGGCGGATGCGGCACATCGCGTGGAGATGGACTCTCGTTATCAAGGACTTCGCAATGATATGTCCTATTTTGCTGATTCCATGCGATACATGGATTCGCAATTTAGTGCACTATTTGTGAAGTACAACATGCCTGGTCCAGACCCCACGCCATTTGCCCGACCGCTTCCTTCCTCCGGCCCTCCATTTCCAGTTAGGGCCCCTTCTGCTTCTTCAGCACCACAGCCAGGTGTTGCAGCTATTGATCCAGAGGAGGAGGCTTCTGATGATGATGAGGATGATGATGATGATGAGGATGTAGAGAAGGCTACAGGTGATGCTGAGGACGACGATGAGGAGGACGATGATGAGGACGACGACGATGAGGAGTGACTTCCCCTTTTGATGATGTCAAAAAGGGGGAGAGATATTCTTGAGAGACTTCCTTGGGCTTGTATTTTGTATCTTGTATTTTGTATTTTGTTATTTTGGACATGTATTTGTGTTTGTGTGGACATGTGTTTTCTATATGTTTTTTTATGTCTTGTATGAACATGTGAGTTATTTATGGCATGAGTTATTTTCTGGCATAGACATGTGTATGGTTGTTTATTATTTGTGCTATTTACCTATACCTGAGTATCCTTTTATTATATGCATGTGTTGAGGGGGAGCTTCACTTGAAGTCTCCACCCAAAATATTTGTAATAACTATGTATGTTTTGTCATCATCAAAAAGGGGGAGATTGTTGGCCCAAAGGCCATTAGCCCGATATTTTGATGATAACAAACCATATTTAGTTATGTGTTTAACAATCTTGTTTAAAAGAATTTTAGGTTTTAAAACAAGTTGATTTGACGGCTCCACAATCAAGACTCACAATTTGGACGCCGCTAAAGATTTGCATTCCCAAGCCTAGCACGGTAGAAAAGCTTCGGGATCAAAATATTGAAGAAAAGATCAAGATTTGTAATTTACTTTTTATTTTAGATATTTTGTCAAAACCTAGATGATAGAGGTAGAATATTTGGGATTGTCACTCACACACACTTAGTATTGCTTCATGGCTTCAAAAGAATTTTTATATCAGAATTTCTAACTTAGTTTTTTAGAAATACCATGTTTCGGAAAAACCGTTTTTAGAAAAACAGTTTATCAAAAAGGATTTTTACCAAAAATAATCTAACATGGTTGAGTGTTGATCTATGATCATACTCTTAGTTTTATTAGGTCTAGAACCTTATTTACAAATCCTTAAACTAAAATGCTTTAAACCAAAAATTTTCTTTTTCTTTCTTTCCAGACTCTGTTTAAACAGATCTGATAGAGTCCGGTCGACCGACCCAGTCGACCGACGTGCACGGCTGTGCATGTGTGCACATCGGCCGACCGCTCGGGTCGACTGGGCACTTGTCAGTGCTCTCTGTTTATTTCGGTCGACCGAGTCGGCCGACCGCTTTCCCCAACGCTCAGAAATATGACCGTTGGCGGTCGACCGACCCGGTCGACCGGTAGCTGTCAGAAAATCTGACAGACTCCAACAGCTCTATTTTCTGACAGATTTTGTTGGGATCTCACCCCAACGAATTTCTCTAGCTGTTTACCCTGTCTTTCATCCACTATAAATAGTGGGTCATTTCAACATGATAAGACACAAGATTTATATGATTTGACAAGAGTTTTTAAGCAAGAAAATATTTCCAAGCTAAATCCTTAGTTTTCTTTTAGAAAAGATTTTCTCTCCAAAGCCAAAATTCCCTACACCTTTTGAAGCAATCCTCTACTTCTCTCTAGTCTTTTGCACTACACAATCCCAAATATTCATCTTCATCATATTGGTTATAGGATTGTGCAAGTGAGCTTTTTGATCAAGTGTGATCAAGTTTTTCTTCAATTGAGAAGTTGTAGAGGCATCGGCCTCAATCGAGCGGGTGTGCTTCATAGTGTTGCAGCGACACCGAGAGATAGGACAAGTGTGTCCTTGTATTGGAGATCCAGTGGGATCAACAATAGTGAAAATCCTTCAAGTGTGAAGGCGGGGACGTAGAGCGTGGCTCGAACCTCGAAAACATATCCTCGTGTTTGCGTTTGCTCAAATTTCTCTAAACTCAATCTCTTTATTACTTGCCTTATTTATTGCTTTTATCTTGCAAGTGTTTTTAATTTGAGCTTATTGTTTTAAGTAGATTTTAATTCAGCATTATTGTCATATTTCATATAGCCATCACCTATTCACTCCCCCTCTAGGTGATTTCAGGAGGCAAGGGGCAGAAGTATCTGGAGGGCATGGGAAGTGGTCGTCCATAGTGAAATGCATAATGTTATTGCAATCTTGCAGATAACATTATGCATTACACTTGTGAGCCAAGGTGTTCCAGAACTCGTCTTGATTCCCATGAATCTCCATTTGAGTATCTTGAATTTCATCTTGATTAGAAAGGACTCTTTCAAGAAGAGAGATGGTGTTCGAATTACCAAGTGAATGGGTGTTAATTTGGTTCAACAAGGAAGAGTATGGACCAGAGGAAGATGATGAACCTATATCATCCTGAGGAGGAGGTAGAAGATGCGATGCAAGTTGTTCTCGAGATGCACGAGTGACTACATGCATTCTTTTTAGAAGAGAATGATCAATGCTAGCCGCAAGAGGAATGGTATTGTCTTAAGACAAGTAAACCTTGTAGTGCTTGATAATATGAGTTAAAATCATCCTATATGCAAGATTTCTATTAGGGATCATTAGAGTTTCACATGTCATGAAATTGAGAAGAAGTTTGGCGATATTGACCTGAATTCCCTTTTGGAGACAGTAGACGAGCAGTGATGCACAACCTCTAGCATGGTTGAATTCTTCGGATTTTGAGAGAATGTTATGCGACACAAATTTGGCAAGAATTTAGGAAATGAGATTGAAGTGTTTCACTTTTTCATTTTCAAACACAACAAGATTGTGATTGCCATGAAGCAGGGTTGAAGCTGAGGCATATGACGTGTTCTCAGGATATTGATCAAAAGATAAGAGATTTTGCTTAAAGATGTCTATCCCAACACATGGGAGTTTCAGAATTTTAGCAAAGACATCAAGGTGAAGATTGAGATGAGTTTTTCTTACCCTATTTTGGATAACATTGTTTTCATCAGTAAGGTTGCAATAAAAGTGGATCACAAGATTAAGGAAATGGCTTGATGAAAAAATCCCTAAGATTGTGGGGTTATAGGATCTTAGCAAGATTGAGGTGATCTAAGTCACCATTCACCACAAACTTACTCAAAATGACATTTTTCTTTCGAAAAGTATTATGTTTATTCTTGGCATTTTCAAAAAAAAAAGTAGAAACATCACTAGATTCAGAATCCGTGATTTTCTTGGTTTTGGAAGGATCACCACGTTGTCTCTTATTGCTAGATATGGTGATAATCTAGAATTTTTACAGAAATTAAAAGAATAATGAAAAAGAGATAAGATAAGACAGAAGTACCCAAAATAGAAGTTGCAAAACTCCTCAAAATACCTTGGGAATGCTAGGACTTGAGTGGATCTTGAATAATATTGAAGAAATTTTAAGAAATAATGGTGGATTTTTTTGGGGGGGGAGAGTAGAACTAGGGCTGGTTTAGAAAAGAAGGTTAGCAACAAATAGAGAAGGAAGAGGAGAGTTGGGAATTAGGCTTTTAAACAACCTTTATAACTTGGCTGATCCAACTGTCATTTGATCGAGCAGTCGACCGGTCCATAGTCACTGCAAATATTGTAGTCTATTCGGTCGACCGGGCAGTCAATCGTCCAGAAGACCATTTTGCTGCACAGAGTTGTGGTCAGCCGGCTGGTCGACAGACCAATAGATAATGTACCAAATATGTCTGCAGTCTACCATGCGGACTTCCGAGAAGAGAGTGTATCTCTCTCAGTATCTCAGTCGACCATAGCCCTGAAAACTTAAATATTTTGTTTTTAAATAAGACAAATTTGTTTTAAATAATTTTGAAAATTTCCATAATCCATTATTGGTTTAGACATGTAAAAAAATTCAACAAAAGATTTATGAGATACATGCAATTAAATTTTTAAAAAATATATTTATCAAAACAAATACCATCGTCAACAATGTGTAGTGTATTCTATACTAATTATGACTTGGCCTACAAGGAATATTTTGAATTCTATTTCATGGGCATACACGAAAAATTACTCTAACACACACACAAAATGAAGTAAAACATGATTAATATAAACTAAAGAGGAGAATAGAAGATAATCTTTGATACCGATGTAGCTTAACTCCATTTTGCTCTAAACCGAGGTGGTATTTCCAACTCATCTCTTTGATAGTGGTTCTCACAATTTGAATTGTCCTTTTAGCTCCAAAGTGCGTCCACCATCAAGGCATCGACTCTCTCACGTCTTGAGAAAGAACACATCTAAACTATTAGAAATGGGTGTGTCTTTTGGTGGCCATATTTTCTTGGGTCCTTGTGGGTTAGTGCCTTTCCGAACCCAAACATGATTATTAACAATATTTAGCTTATCAAAATAAATCCTAGTCAAATGGCCTTTCGCCTACAATGTGTACAAGTGTACACTTGACATATCTAAATGCATAATGAGTGTGTACTTTGTGAGCATTGGAGTGTGTTGCATGATTCTTGGAGTTTGTTTCTTGGAAAATTTTGACTCCAATTTAGTTCTATCATTTTTATATATCTTCAAAGTATTGCTCAAAACATCAATCCTCTTTTTAATATTTGAAAATTGATTTTTATCAAAACTAGAAAACTTACCTTTGCGTGAAATTTTATAAATATCAAAATCTTTTTGGATAGTGTTAAAAAAAATCAACAAATCATCTTTTTCTTTTGAAATCACATTTACTTTGTTAAGCAAAACCTCATTTTCTGTTTCAATTTTTTATATTGAACTTTTAATAAATCATATCTTTTTTGAAACTATTCAAAAAAGTTAGCAAGCTCATCCATAGTCAAGTCATTATCATCTAGAGAGGTCCCAAGTGTTACCTTAGTTAGATCATCCATAAAGCGTACGTTGGCAATATCTACATCCTCTCCGGAGTCTCTTTCTGAATTATCATCTCATGTAGCCTTCGCAGCCTTCTTCTTTGGCATCCTTTTTGAACAAGTCACCTTGAAAATAGGACATCCACAATTAGATGCTCCGGCTTCTTACAATGAAAACATGACCAACTTCTTTCTTTCTTTTCCCCTTTCCTTGCCACTTTGATATTCTATAGTTGCTCATTTTCCTTGCTTATAGAACATCCTACCTAACTTTCTTACAATCATAGCAAATTCATCTTTATCTTCTTCATTTATCTCTTCATTATGGTGTTCCCTTGAATGCAACACTCTTCCTATTTTGGGGTTCTCTTTCTTCTAAAATTTTTTTCTCCTTTTGTAGGTCTACAGGTTCCCAATGAACCCAGAGAAATTCATTTCTTCTTTATCATTAAGCTCCTTCAATGTTGTAGCCTTAACTTCCCAATGTTTGGGAAGAGCTAGAATAACTTACGTCAACTTTTATCATTATCAATCTTGTCACCTAAAGAGGAGAGTCCATTAGTGATTTTAGTAAAACGTGTAAGCATTCATCTATTGATCATTTTCATTCATGTAAAAGTTCTCATATTGAGAACGAAGCAAATCAACTTTAGACCTCTTACTTCAGAGGTTCCCTCATGTATAATAATTAAGTTTCTCCACACTTCAAAAGCAAACTTATAATTAATAACCCATGATAGAGCATCATCATTAAGTGCTTATGTAAGCCCATATGTACTTCGACATTAGCTTCATATTTCTTTGCAGTGATTAGAACCAATATCCTCGTCATCTTGGGGTTCTATGAATTTCTAGATCACGGTCTTCGGTACTCTAAATCCTAGGGAATTAAGAAACAAAATCATCTTTACTTTCCAAATGGAAAAGTTTAGACCATCAAACTTGAGTGGGGATTTGATGCTAGAAAAATCATGAGAATCTATTTATGTGTGAGCAAATAGAGTGATAAACAAGTAAAGATTTTTTACACTAGGTTGTTAAACCAAAACAAGAGCACCAGGCTCTGATACTAATTAAAATCACCTAGATGAGGGTGATAGGTGATGACTAACAAAAATGCAAAATTTAAAAACTTAAACTAATATAATCAATCAATCAAGAAGTGAAGACGAATTATCGTAAAGAGCTCTAGAACATCTCCTCAAGGTTCCTCTATGATGAGAGTTGAGGTGCTAAGTAGCTTCCTTGATGTGATATTGATATGTATCACAATAAGCAACATATCACAATAAGCAATGTAAATATGAATAAGCAACAAGAAACAAAAGCTATAGCAATATGCAAACTATCACAAGAGTAATATCAATAACGAGTAAGAGTGAGTAGAAGGGAGAGAGAGTTGAGAGAAATTTGGCATACGCAAACACAATCGTGTTGGCTCAAAGGCCCATCACTCTAGTTTTGATGATGATTAACTTATGTAGTTATAATACTAATGATCTTGTGTTTATTTAGTCTCAGATTTGTGATCAAGATCTTAGTAGGTGTTTAGCTCCATCAAAGGATTTAAAGTTAAGTTTTGAAGCTAGCACGTGTTGATTCAAGAGCTTGTGCATCAAGACCACATCAAGTACTCAAGGAGAGTCTAGCTCATTGGATCATGATTTGGACCAAGTTAAGAAGGAGAAGAAGATTTTCAAGATAAGACCTTCAAGAAAAGACTTGTGTCTAGATTTGTTTTTAGTAAGATTTTATTTTTAGATAAAATGTAAATGATAGATTAGTTAGTGGATTGCTCAAGTATCATATACACTCACACAAAAGATTTAGATGTGTTTTCATAAAAGAGTTTTCGTTTTGAAAAAAATACTGTTTTGATTTTAAGCCTCAAAATATAACATGTATTTTTATCAAAACTTTATTTAGAGCTTAATGTCAAAAACATAGATATTTCATTATATATGTGTAGTGGATCATATCCATACACACTAAGCTTCAAAAGTGTTTAAAATATCTTGTTTTTGTATTTGGAGAAGTTTTGAAAAAATCGATTTGAAAAAATACAGATTTTGTTTTAAGCCAAAATTTTCATAACACAAAAATAGTTCAAAATATTTGTAACATGTTTTGATTTTTACTCAAACATGTTTGTATATTAAATTTTATTACTGAACTTATTTTTGTAGATTTTTAGAGAATTTATGGGATTTTATTGAAGTAAAAAGACCAAGTTTTTAAATCCCCAAAACTGTTTTTCTGGTCTTCTGCCGGTTGACCACACGGTCGACCGAGACAGAGGTCGGTCGACCGGGCGATCGACCGACGTGCACAAAATGTGCACAGGTTGGGGCACGGTCGACCGCCGAGAGCTTCTGCTCTCTGGAAATGGCCCGGTCGACCGGGCGGTCGACGGCTAGGCCATTGCCTAGTTGGCGGTCGACCGGCCGGTCGACCGACCTTCCCAACAGTCGAAAATCCGACCGTTGGCGGTCGACCGGGCGGTCGACCGTCAGCAGTCAGAACTGCTAGTTGGCTTCTAACGGGCAGATTTTTGGAGCCTATAAAATGGGGCTCCCTTGGACTGTTTTACATAAGATTTGAAGTGGATTTTTAAGCTGGGTTTTTACATAAGATTTGAAGTGGATTTTGAAGTGGATTTTTAAGAGTGTTTTCAAAAGAGATTTCTTGAGTTTTTCACCACCAATTCAATCCTTCTTTTCTCAAACATACTTGAGCTTTCCATTACTAAATCCATCATATAGGAGAGTTATTGTGAGAGTTGTTTTAGGTGATCAAAGTCTTGTGATCACCAAAGTGTTCTTTCTTATATTTGAGGAGGCGGACTTGCGGGTTCGCGGTGTTTCGAGTTCTAGTGAGAGCTCGTTGTAGAGGTGTGGCCTCGGCAAGCTAGTGTGCTTGCGGTGTGTTGTTCTTACGGGAACAAGAGAGGGACTAGTGAGTCTAAAGGATTTCTAGTGTGAACTCGCTTGTAGGTGTTGCGGCACCAAGTGATCCGGTGGGATCGTTTTTAGTGAAAATCCTTCATAGTGTTGAAGGCGGAGACGTAGAGCAGGGGTGCTCGAACCTCGAAACAAATCTCCCGTGTTTGCGATTGCTCTCTCTATCTCTCACTTGTATTTATATCTTGCATGCTTACATTGCTTATCTCCTTACTTGCTTGATATAATTTAGCTTAAATTGATATATGCTTGGGGATTGTTTGCTCACACTTGTATTCATCCAAGAGAGCCATAGCGACACCTCAACTCTTATCTAGAGGAATCTTGAGAAGTTAGTTCAGAGCCCTTCACGGGGAATTCGGCTACACTCTTAGGTTACACTTGGTGTGTTTAGCTTAAGAATTTTTAGTTTGCATAAATAGTTTTAATTCCGCATTAATTCACCATTAGATTAGCTAGTCACCTATTCACACCCTCTAGGTGATTTCAATTGGTATCAGAGTCTCGCGCTCTTGATTTGGGTCTAACAACCTTGAGTTAAAGATCCTCATTTTATAGCTAATCACAATATTTGTACACACACATGGATTTCATGTCACCTCCCACTTTTGACATTCTTAACATCCAAACTTGAAAAGTTAAGATGTCTTTGTACCTCAAACGCTTAGGTATTCATGTTTATCTTGCTACCATTAAGGATTCATATTTTAGTAATAGCAAGTATCTTGAGGCTAACTCAAATGCCATCCATGCATTAAAGAGTACCCTAATGATGAATACTTATCTAGGGTTGCTAATCTTGATTCGGCTTTTGTAGTTTAGAACACTATTGTCTCCCTTGACGAACAAGAGCAATACTATGCGGGGAGCGACTCGGATGTTGGAAGTGAGACTTCCAACGTATGCTATATGGTCCAAGGGGATAACCCGTTGAGGTAACCTCCGAATCCGAGCTTGATGAGAATATTGACATGCCTTATGAAGAGCTTGCTTCATTTTATCAACAACTTCTAGAAAAATATGACATGCTTAAAAGGGATAATAAGAAAATGAAAAATAAATTTGATTCCTTGTTAAAAAAAGATTCTTTTCAAAATAAATTAGAAAATATTTCAAAAGAAAATGATGTCTTGAAAAAGGAGAATATTTCCTTATCTTCAAAATTAAATGATCTTTGTGAAGGAAATACTTCTTTGAAAAATAAGATTAATTTGGTGGAAAAGAAAAAGAGTTTGCTTTAAATGAAAATAATTTTTTGAGAAGAAAAATTATTGAAAAAGAAAAGGAAAATATTTCTAAAAAGAAAAAGAATGTTGATGCTCATTCTCACCATGCTTTACATTCCACTATTGATCAAAATGAGATTAAGTTTTTGAAAAATAGAATAGATTGTTTGAGCTCAACTTTGAGCAATTGTGCGTTTAACCATAAAAGATTGGAAATCTTGTTTCAAAAGAAACAAGCTCCACATGTTCATGCACATCACTGACGGCACACATATGCAAACTTTACACGTCATGATTATACTCATTCTCATGTGCATGCTAGAGTGTACAAATGTACACATTGCGGCCGCAAAGGCCATTTAGCAAAATTTTGCTATGATAAGATAAATTCTATTAATTTTGCTAATAAAAATATTTAGGTTCCGAATAATGCTAACCCCCGTGGACCCAAAAGAAAATGGGTACCAAAATCCCCACCTCTTGTGTTTGATGTAGGTGTGGGCTCACATGAAGTGAGAGACTTGGTGCCTTGGTGGTGGATGTATGAGCTTGATGGACACTACAAATTGATGCATCGCTATCAAGGAGTTTGGTGGGAAGGCCACCATGTTTTGGAGACTTAGAGTATGGTTCTTTGGTTTGGTAACTATCTCTAAACTCCTAGTTTATTTACATGCATTTATATTATGATGATTTTTTGATGATTTTTTAGCATGTTTTAATTTTATGTTAAAATAATCATGTTTTGTATTTCATGAGGTAAATACTTGTTTAGATGTACTTTTTATCAAAACTTGTGTATATACTTATACAACTAGTGAGCAACACTTGATTCATATATGTTTGCACTTCATTGCTCATTTGCGGTCACTACATGCACATGTATAGCCTAGTTTTGATGATTCTCTCATTTATACTTATTTTGCCAATCTTTGTGCATATTTTACTTCATGTATATGTAATCTTTGTCCAAAACTAATAAATATACATGTATATACTTGAGTCACTTGTTGGCCCAAAGGCCTTCCACCCTAGTTTTGATGATGATTAACTCATGTAGTTATGTTTACTAATAATCTTGTGTTGTTTAAGTTTCAGATCATTAACCAAGATATTAGTTGGTGATTAGCTTCAACAAGGAGTTTAGAAGCTTTTCATGGTGAATCCAGGGCTCAAGCATCAAGATCATATCTTGCCTAGCTCATGGATCACGGAGTTTGGACCAAGTCGCCTTGAGGATGAAGATCGTCAAGAAGACTTAGGTATCATAGAGTTTAGTGTGTTTAGATCCATTTGTAAAGCTTAGTATAGTTGATATGCTCAAGTGCACAATACACACACGTTTCATGATTTGGATATTGTTTTCATGAATAGTTTGATCAAAACAAGTTTAATTGATAGATGTATAGTTGTTTCATTCTATACATGCATGCTTAACTTTTAAACAAACTTATTTTGATATGTCTATTCATGAGTTTTTAGGAAAATCAGATTTCCTATTGAAAGATCAAGTTTGATAAAAATACATGTTTTGGTTTTTGGTAAAAATGATAAAACACAAAAATAGTTCACATTGATTGATATTTGAGCTAAACTTTTTACCACATGTTTATATATCAATGCAAAATGATAAAACTGTTTTGTGGATTTTTAGAAGACTTAAAAGATTTTTCAAAATATTTTTAAACTGATTTTCTGACCCAGATTTCTGTTCCAGGCTTCAACCAGTCGACTAGTCAACTGACCTAGTCGACTTGGGATGAAGTCGGTCGACCGGGTCGGTCGACCGACGTGCACAGATATGTGCACGTTTGGCAGACACTGGGACGGTCGACCCGGGCGGTCGACCGGGTCTGAGAGCTCTGCTCTCTGTTTGTTTGGGTCGACCGTGCCGGTCGACCGGGTCTGCCCAACGGTCATATTTCAGACCGTTGGCGGTCGGCCGGGCCGCCGGGCCGGCAGCCTGTCAGGCTGCCAGATCAGCCTAACGGCTAGTTTTCTGATGGGGCTATAAATACCCCATCTCTTCATGTTTTTTAGTAAGATTTTTACAAGAGAAAAATTCCCAGTTTCCCTGAGTTTAAAACAAGTTTTTCAAAAAGAGTTTTTGGGCTTTAAACTTCCAATCTTATTGTTTTAGGTTTTTGGAAAAATCAAAGAAAAGAGAATTTGGGATATTTGTATTGGCTTTCATTCTCTATCTTTTACAAGAGTTTTCCCAAGCATTTTCTTTGAGTTTCTTGTTTTCCAAACACCTAGTTTTTCACATTTAAGCTATCACCTATCCTATTCTATTAGGATCACTTATTTTGTGGAAAAGAGAAAAAGAGAGATTGTTCGAGGTTGTGGAAACCTCCAAGTTGTAAACCCTCCTTATTTGTGTATCCCTCTTTGGTAGAGGTTGATCGAAGTGGTATTGGTTTGTAAACCCTCTTCGGTAGAGGTGTTTGTGGTTGTTATATCGGCTACGGGCCTACCCCTCGGTTGTGAGGCGGTGTTTGAGAGAGGAGTTCGGTACTCTTTGTGTTGTAACAAATCCTCTTCGGTAGAGGTTCCCTCGGTGGGAGATAGTGGATTGGAAATCCTACACGGTGGTGTAGGCGGGGATGTAGAGCAAGGTGCTCGAACCTCAAAACATATCTTGTTGTTAGCGTTTGATCCACTTGTCTCTCAACTCTCTCTCTCATTTATTTTATGCAAAGCATCATTCATTATTCATATTATACATTGCTTGCATTGTGCCTTGCATAATTCATATTGCTATATCTTGTATATGCTTGGTTATTTGTGTGTGCCTCACTTATACTTAATCACAAGAGCTTCACATAGCACCTCAACCCATTCAAGGGGAATCAAGAGGAGTTAGTCCAGAGCCCTTCACGGGGAATTCGGCTACACTTGTTAGTTGTATTAAGTGTGTTGCAAAATTTGCATTAGCTTCCGCATTTAGCGCATTTAGTTCACTAGATTAGCACTTACACCTATTCACCCCCCCTCTAGGCGTGTTTTTTAATTGGTATCAGAGCCAAGTGCTCTGATTTTGGGTCTAACAACCTAGAGTTAAGGATCCTCATTTTAGGCTAATCTATTGTTTGCATTTGCTTGTTTGCACACTCATATAGTTTATACCATGGACTTCAGGACCCCACCTAGTTTTGACCCTTCCAACATTGTTGTTTGGAAGACTAGGATGGCCATTTATCTACAAACCCTAGGTTATAAGGTTCATCTTGTCATTACCAAGGAATCCTACCTTAGTGATAGTAAGCATATAGGGGCCAATGTACTTGCCCTTGAGGCCATTAGAAGCACGCTACCTAAAGAATATCTTATGCATGTTTCTAATCTTGATTCTGCTCTTGCAGTTTGGAACAAGTTGACAACCACCACCACCTCCAAGCTTCAATTGCCAATTCAACAAGAGGAGGAGTCTAGTGGAGAATCCGATTCTCAAAGCTACATGGTCCAAGGGAATGACTCCCTTGAGGTACAATCGGAAACTCAACTAGATAGTTTTGATGCTAGTTCTTCAAATGATTATGTTGATCCCCATGCTTTAAATGAAGAACTATCTATAGTTTGTGAAAAATTGATTGAAAAATATAACATTTTGTAAAAGAAAAGTTTAGACCTTAACAATGATAATAAAGATTTATTTTCTAGACTTAGTATGGTTTTGCAAGAGAAGATGGAGATTTCTAATGAAAGGGATTCATTGAGATCTCAATTGGAACTTACACTTAAAGAAAATAAAATTTTAAAATCTAAAAATGATTGTGAATCAATTTTGAAGAAAAATGAAAATTTATCTTCAAAAATTGATTTTGTTTTAAAAGAGAATATTGCTTTGAAAAATAAAATTATTTCTATTTCAAATGAGTTGAATGTTTGTTTAGATAAAAATATTGTTTTACAAAATAAAATTGATACACATGTTTGCCATGCTAGGGTAGTTTCACCTAGATCTCCCCTTGCATGCACTTCTTCTAAGATTAATGATGATATTTGTTTATTGAAGAAGAAAGTGGATTGTTTGGGCTCCACTATGAGCCAATGTGCCATGAACCACTCACGTTTGGAAACCTTGGTTCGAAAGAAACAAGTTCCATCCTTTATGCATGCACACCCTCCACGGCATACACATGCTTCTCACGGACACCATCATCACAAGTATGCTCATGTGTACACTTGTACACATTGTGAACATAAGGGCCACCTTGCTAAATTTCGCTATGATAGAATACATGTTTCAAATTTAGCAACTAATTTTGTTTGGGTTAGAGAAGGGACTAACCCCCATGGACCCAAAAGAGTATGGGTACCAAAGACCACCCCTCCTTTGTTTAATGTAGGTGTGGGCTCTCACATGACGTGAGAGTAGCGGTACCTTGGAGTGGATGTGTTCCGTACTTAAAGGAAATCAATTGGATGCATCACTTTCAAGGGAAGTTTGGTGGAGAGGACCACTTTATTTTGGAGACAAGAAGAATTGCTTCTTCGGTTTTGGTAACAATCCTTTACTCCTTATTTATTGTTTACATGCTTTTCATTCTTATCATTATTAGCATGTTTTGATGTTTTATAGCATGTTTCATTGTCTATGGATTAGTATGTAAATACCATGTTTATTAGATCCTTGACATACATGTATAGTATTTGAGACACACATGCTTATATGAACCCATACTTAGTGTTCTCACTTTTGTTTAAGCTATAATGTACATCATGAATCTAATACATGTGAATTCACATAGTAATCATGTCTTAGTTTTATCATGATGATTTTTATATTTGTTTTTATGCTTCATGTCTTGATTACATGTTTAGATGTTAGTTTTCATCAAGACTAGTTATATACTTGTGCATATAGTGGGCCACAAATAAATCTATATATGTTTGGGCTTGATTGCTTATTTGAACCCATTAGATGTGCTAGTATAGTCTAGTTTTGATGATTCATGCATTTTAAACTTGTATTCCTATTTTTGGATTTGTTTTATGATTGTGTGTTTCACTTCATGTATATGTGTATTTTGCCAAACTTTAAGATATACATGTATACCCCTTGAGTCATTTGCCTTTCATGCAAATCTATATTTTTGGACTCGTTGTGTTTGGATATGTATGTATACTTTAGTTTGTATAAGACATACATATGCCTTGAAGATTAAATAAGTTTTTGATAATGTTCATGTTTTTTTTTCATGTTTCAAGGAATTTTGAACTTAATTGGAAATTTCATAATGCCATGTCACACATTACTTGTACACTCACCATTCTTTTTTAAATATTTCTCATGAGTATGTTTTCATGAGCATGTATGGACTTTATTGAATTTTGAGTGTTTCTAAGTGCTATGTGATTTACATGTGTTTTATGAAAATTATTTTTAGTTTATTCCTTGCTTGAAGGATTTCGTACTAGTTAACAAAAATTTCCATTTTAACTAGTTCGTATTCTTCATTTTGATATGAGTTATACCATGCTTTTATTGTTATGTCAATTGGTATCATTGAACTCTTTCAATTGGTATCAATCTTGATTTCTTTTGTATACTCATATGTGTTTGTGTATGTATATTTTCAATTAGTATCATCTATTGGTGATTGGTACTCATTCTATTTCATACACATATACTTGTTTTATTTGTGCTATTATATTTCTATATCTTGAGCATAAATTTTGTCTATGCTAGAGCTTGAGCTTCAACTTCATTTCAATTGATTTAGTTTTCAATTGGTATCTTATTTCAAGCCTACGCATAGTTTTTGTTGGTATTTCATAAAGGGGGAGAAAATTCGATTTTCATATTTCAATTGGTATTTAGTTTTCCACTCCCTTGCTTTATGATAGAAAATAGTCATTTCAATTGTTTATATGACTTAAAAAGAAAAATACTATCTTTTGATATCAAGATGTCTTGTATTTTAAATTGGTATCTAAAAATTTTGTTTAAAGAAAAATACAAAAGTTTTGATTTGTATTGATTATATGTAAGCAGAGCTTAACATCTCTTCCACATATAAATTCATGTTGAGTGTATCTTGTATTGAGGAGCTTAACATCTCTTCTTTATGTGGTACACGTGTGTAGGGGAGCTTCACATCTCCTCTTATGCATTACATAATGTGTGTTATGTGAATTAGGGCTTAACATCCCTCCTTCATGTAATGCATATGTGTAGGGAAGCTAACTTAGCGTCTTCCTCTTCATGAATGTATATAGCAATAACATTTATTGATCTTTGTTTATTTTCAATTGGTATCAAGATGCTTCATTGACATATTTTCAATTGATATCCTAATTGATTGTCACCCCTTATTGACCTTGTTTTTGTTTTAGACAAAAAGGGGGAGAACATTGTTTTTATTGTTTTGATTGACAAAAAGGGGAGAAAGATTTTAACCCCTCATTTTATTGTTTTGATTGTTTACCCCTTTGTTGATGATTGACAAAAAGGGTGAGAAAGATTTTGAGTTTATGAATTTTATATATGCATATTTATGTTTTTGCATATATTAAGTTTAATATAGTTTAATGTTAATTGATCTCTAGAGCATGTTTTGTTTTGAATATTTCATTTGGTATCTAGAGTATCTTGTTTATGCATTGTCATTCATGCATATTTATGTTTATTTGTTTTATGCATGAGTTAAGGGGGAGCTTCTTTGAAGCTTAACTTTAATCCATGCATATATAACTCCATGAGTTTTGTCATCATCAAAAAGGGGGAGATTGTTGGCCCAAAGGCCTTCCACCCTAGTTTTGATGATGATTAACTCATGTAGTTATGTTTACTAATAATCTTGTGTTGTTTAAGTTTCAGATCATTAACCAAGATATTAGTTGGTGATTAGCTTCAACAAGGAGTTTAGAAGCTTTTCATGGTGAATCCAGGGCTCAAGCATCAAGATCATACCTTGCCTAGCTCATGGATCACGGAGTTTGGACCAAGTCGCCTTGAGGATGAAGATCGTCAAGAAGACTTAGGTATCATAGAGTTTAGTGTGTTTAGATCCATTTGTAAAGCTTAGTATAGTTGATATGCTCAAGTGCACAATACACACACGTTTCATGATTTGGATTTGGTTTTCATGAATAGTTTGATCAAAACAAGTTTAATTGATAGATGTATAGTTGTTTCATTCTATACATGCATGCTTAACTTTTAAACAAACTTATTTTGATATGTCTATTCATGAGTTTTTAGGAAAATCAGATTTCCTATTGAAAGATCAAGTTTGATAAAAATACATGTTTTGGTTTTGGGTAAAAATGATAAAATACAAAAATAGTTCACATTGATTGATATTTGAGCTAAACTTTTTACCACATGTTTATATATCAATGCAAAATGATAAAACTGTTTTGTGGATTTTTAGAAGACTTAAAAGATTTTTCAAAATATTTTTAAACTGATTTTCTGACCCAGATTTCTGTTCCAGGCTTCAACCAATCGACTAGTCAACTGACCTAGTCGACTTGGGATGAAGTCGGTCGACCGGGTCGGTCGACCGACGTGCACAGATATGTGCACGTTTGGCAGACACTGGGACGGTCGACCCGGGCGGTCGACCGGGTCTGAGAGCGCTGCTCTCTGTTTGTTTGGGTCGACCGTGCCGGTCGACCGGGTCTGCCCAACGGTCATATTTCAGACCGTTGGCGGTCGGCCGGGCCGGCCGACCGGCAGCCTGTCAGGCTGCCAGATCAGCCTAACGGCTAGTTTTCTGATGGGGCTATAAATACCCCATCTCTTCATGTTTTTTAGTAAGGTTTTTACAAGAGAAAAATTCTCAGTTTCCCTGAGTTTAAAACAAGTTTTTCAAAAAGAGTTTTTGGGTTTTAAACTTCCAATCTTATCGTTTTAGGTTTTTGGAAAAATCAAAGAAAAGAGAATTTGGGATATTTGTATTGGCTTTCATTCTCTATCTTTTACAAGAGTTTTCCCAAGCATTTTCTTTGAGTTTCTTGTTTTCCAAACACCTAGTTTTCCACACTTGAGCTATCACCTATCCTATTCTATTAGGATCACTTGTTTTGTGGAAAAGAGAAAAAGAGAGATTGTTTGAGGTTGTGGAAACCTCCAAGTTGTAAACCCTCCTTATTTGTGTATCCCTCTTTGGTAGAGGTTGATCGGAGTGGTATTGGTTTGTAAACTCTCTTCGGTAGAGGTGTTTGTGGTTGTTGTATCGGCTACGGGCCTACCCTCGGTTGTGAGGCGGTGTTTGAGAGAGGAGTTCGTACTCTTTGTGTTGTAACAAATCCTCTTCGGTAGATGTTCCCTCGGTGGGAGATAGTGGATTGGAAATCCTACAAGGTGGTGTAGGCGGGGATGTAGAGCAAGGTGCTCGAACCTCGAAACATATCTTATTGTTAGCGTTTGATCCACTTGTCTCTCAACTCTCTCTCTCATTTATTTTGTGCAAAGCATCATTCATTATTCATATTATACATTGCTTGTATTGTGCCTTGCATAATTCATATTGCTATATCTTGTATATGCTTGGTTATTTGTGTGTGCCTCACTTATACTTAACCACAAGAGCTTCACATAGCACCTCAACCCATTCAAGGGGAATCAAGAGGAGTTAGTCCAGAGCCCTTCACGGGGAATTCGGCTACACTTGTTAGTTGTATTAAGTGTGTTGCAAAATTTGCATTAGCTTCCGCATTTAGTGCATTTAGTGATGGGGACATCTCTCCAGGATTGCGATTCTACACCAGGAGGCGTCGTCGCACACTTTCAGTTTGGTTCGATTAGGGCTGGGAAAGTCAACTTAGCTATTTTTCCCTTTTTATTGTAATTTTTATTTATTTGGCAGTTCTTTTAGTCCCATATCGGTTGTAATGGGATCTTTCTGTTGATGTAGGCCTATTTAAGGTCAAGACTGGTATTGTTATTGGTAGTTTTGGAATGAATGAAAATTGCTTTTAAGCTTTGTAGCATGTGTGCTTTGGGTGAGAAACCCTATGACTTGTGCCCCACTACTCACTTCTTGTTCAATTTCTTTAGGGCTGATGAAGTTAAGCTTCTTCTCTTTGCTCGTGTCCACTGGCTTTTTCTCTTGTTTGGACCTGGGTTGACTTGGGACTAGTTTGATCCGTTGTCCTTCATAGTTGAAAGTACAAGTGTTGGACTTTCCCCACAAAGTCACGTCCATATCAAATAACCAAGGTCGACCAAGAATCACATGTCATGCATCCATTGTTATTACATCGCACCAAATTTTATCCTTATAGGTGGCAAATTGCACAGGTACAAGACATCGTTCATTCACCTCCATCGATGCTGTGTTAATCCAGGTAACTTTGTACGGACTAGGGTGAGGGACCGTCTTCAACCCTATCTTTGAAATCAAACTAGAGGACACAGCATTTATACAGCTCCCTCTGTCGACAATGATTTTACAATTTTTCTCACCAATCTTTATCCATGTATGGAAGATTGAGGTTCTTCGTCAGTCAACCACGTCTTTAGGTTGAGCGAGGTTACATCGAACCACAGCAACTTTCCTGATAGTACTAAGAAATTCCTCTTGTTCTAAATCATTCTCAGAATCACTGCTCGCTTTTCCCACAAATACAACTTCCTTTTGAGGTTCGTCCTGCACCTCATCTGATTGATCATCCAGAAAGAGGGTCTTGGATTTGCTTGGGCAAAACTTTTCTACGTGCCCATATCCTTGACACTTGTAACATTAGGTGCGGGGATTGGTTCGTGGCACGCCCTCAACTGGGCCTTTACCCTTGAGATCTCCTGTTGGGACCGAACTGTTAGGATTGGGTTTGAGCTGGGACTGTCCAGAGGTAGCTCTCGTGCTTTGGCTCTTGTACTCTGAACCTCGTTGATAGTAAGATCCTCGAGATGCATCTAAGTCTCAAACTATCTGGTAGGCGTGTTCTAAATCACTAACACCCCTTGCAAAGAGCTCCCTACGGAGATCATCGCGAAGGCCAGACCTGAACCTAGAGAGGGTGACTGTTGGGGATAGGTGGTGTTTTAAGTCAAGAAAAGCATCCCGTTGCCTATTTTAGCGAAAAGTTAAATGATGCTAAGCAACGGTACTCTACCTACGATAAGGAGTTCTATGCGGTAGTGCAAGCCCTGCGTTATTGGCACCATTACTTGTTACCGCAAGAATTCGTCATTTATTCTGACCATGAAGCCCTTAAGTATCTCAACTCTCAAAAGAAGTTGAATTCGAGGCATGGTAGGTGGGTAGAATTCCTTCAAGATTACACCTATGTCCTCAAGCATAAGGCCGGGGTGGAAAATAGGGTCGCTGATGCTCTTAGCCGTCGTCGCGCTTTACTTTCTGTCATGAGTACGGAAGTGGTTGGTTTCGAGAAGATCAAAGAAACTTATGAGTCCTGTCCTGATTTTAGAAATATATACACTGTATTAAGGGATAGTTTGACACATGAGATTGATGGTTTTGTTCTGCAAGACGGATATTTGTTTCGCTCTCGTCTGTTGTGTATCCTTCGTACCTCATTGAGAGAATTTCTGGTATGGGAATTACACGCAGGGGGACTTGCTGGACACTTCGGGCGAAATAAAACAATTGAAGCTGTCAAACATCATTTTTATTGGCCGAGCTTAAAAAGAGATGTTACAAGACTTGTTAGTCAATGTCGTACATGTCAACTCGCCAAGCAACAAAAACAAAATACTGGTCTCTACACCCCTCTACCAGTCCCTAACTGTCATTGGCAAGATGTCAGTATGGATTTCGTGTTAGGTTTACCAAAAACAGCAAGGAAGCATGATTCCATACTTGTGGTTGTAGACCGTTTTTCCAAGATGGCTCACTTCTTGCCATGTTCCAAAACATCGGATGCATCTCGGATTGCTACAATCTACTTTGATGAAGTTGTTAGGCTACATGGACTACCCAAAATAATTGTCTCAGACAGGGATGTTAAATTTACGAGCTACTTTTGGAAAACCCTGTGGCATAAAATGGGAACTAAACTTCAGTTTTCTATGGCCTTCCATCCACAAACTGATGGCCAAACTGAAGTAGTCAATAGAAGTCTTGGTAATCTGTTACGATGTTTAGTGGGTGAGAATCTTAGAGCATGGGATCTTGTGTTACCTACTGCTGAGTTTGCATACAACAGTTCTGTCAATAGAACCATAGGCATGAGTCCATTTGAGGTAGTGCATGGTTATCAACCTAGGCAACCTATAGACTTAATTCCTATGGTACCCCATCATACTAGGATGTCTGAGTCAGCTGCATCATTTGCATCACACATTCATGACTTGCATAAGGAGATCAGCAACCAAATTCAGAAAAATAATGCAAACTATAAAGCTTATGCAGATTTGCATAGGAAAGCACATGAGTTTAACGTAGGAGACTACGTGATGGTTCGGATTCGACCAGAACGGTATCCTCCGGGTACCGTGAAGAAATTGCACGCACGTAGTGCGGGACCATTCAAAATTTTGAATAAAATTAATTCAAATGCATATGTAGTAGATCTCCCACCGAATTTTGGAATTAGTCCCTCTTTTAATATTGAAGATTTGATTGCTTATAAAGGGCCCAATTTTTCCCCTGATAATCCTTTATTGGATGAGCCTTCCCCTGTGCCACCTCCTGAGAGACCCTTATTACCTCCTCTTCCCCAAATACATCCAACCCATATGGCAGATCAAATTGATGAAATTATTGATGATCAGATTGTCTCTACTAGAGACGGTGGTTACCACAGATTTTTGGTTCGTTGGAAAGGACTACCTGATTCTGATAACACTTGGATTAATCGAGAGGAACTCCAACGGTTGGACCCTGATCGTCTGGAGCATTATGAAAGCCGTGGAGGTTCACGTTCGACAGAGTCGAGTTTTTCCCACCCCGAGGGAATGATGGGGACATCTCTCCAGGATTGCGATTCTACACCAGGAGGCGTCGTCGCACACTTTCAGTTTGGTTCGATTAGGGCTGGGAAAGTCAACTTAGCTATTTTTCCCTTTTTATTGTAATTTTTATTTATTTGGCAGTTCTTTTAGTCCCATATCGGTTGTAATGGGATCTTTTTGTTGATGTAGGCCATTTAACGCCAAGACTGGTATTGTTATTGGTAGTTTTGGAATGAATGAAAATTGCTTTTAAGCTTTGTAGCCTGTGTGCTTTGGGTGAGAAACCCTAGGGAGAGAATCCCATCCGGTTCCCCGTCATTTAGTTCACTAGATTAGCACTTACACCTATTCACCCCCTCTAGGTGTGTTTTTCATCACTTGCCTTCATGCAAATACTATTATGGACTCTTTTTATGTTTGGGATATGTATGTATATTGTTAGTTTTGATAAATCATACATATACCTTAAAGTTTAATTTTAAATAAAAATAATTTTTATGATTTTCATATTTGTTTGATAAAATGATATTCATGTTTATTTTGAGCCTTATTGACTAATGTAACGCCCCGATTCCACGGATACGGGGACGTCACTGCAACGTATATACGTAAGTCCGAATTACCTTCCCGTATATACGCTAAGCATCAGTACAGACAAGAATCAGAGTACGGAAGCAAATGGTGCATTATACATTCCAACACATATATACAATTACAGAATTATCACCAGTAGTGATCTAATATTACATGAATATCATATCACTAATATGCGCAAATGCGGGAATACAAGCAGATGTACAAGAGTAAAACAGCATAAAGGTACTCACGAGTTTAAAAAGGAAAACTCGAGAGACTCACAGGGGGCCTGGAAGGATGGAGCTCTGAAAGGTCAACTGGGGGTCCACGCTACCGCTGCGCCACTCTGAGCAGCAACAGGAAACCCATACGCTCTAAGCTCCGAAACCTGGACATGAGAATCCAGGGGAGTCAGTGAAACTCCCCAGGCGAGTATGATACAAAGCCAGGTGGCGAGCCAGGGGTGAGTACAAGAGTCAAGTACAGAAGACAGGAGGGTTAGAACACAAATGAAGTATATATAAGAACGGGTATAACGTAACAATCGTAAAACAGGAAATCCGAAGTAAAACTGATCATAAGCAAGATTGATTGTATACGCTTAGGTTACGGTCCCATGAGACTAGTACATCGAAGGAATAATCCAAACAAGGAAACCCTCATCTATATACCGTTATCTCATGCCACCGAATATCCAAGCGTATAGAATCAGAGTTGCAAATCATGTGAAAGTCAAACGGGAATACAAAACGGGAATCACGACATGCATAGCAAATGTAACAGGAATCAAAAACTGGAATCTATTATTATTATTACTTGTCTAACCCATATATCTAGGTATGTGACCTGGTGTACGGCCAACCCACATACATCCATATATAAGCAAGCCAAGGGTTGTTAACGGAAGCAGATGGAGAACTGATAGAGCTTCTTATAATGGTACTCATGCACCGGGGACCAGTCTTCTGGCCCAACGGTTCCCACCACCTGGGACCGGCTTTGTTCACATGCACCGGGGACCAGTTTAGTGGTCCAACGGTTCCCACCACCTGGGACCGGCTTTGGAGGCTCGAAGTCCCCCTAATAGTAATCATAACAGTAATCATAACAGTACCGCCAATATATGTCATTCCCATACTATAAGCAAGATATCATTCCGGCATCCATCACTTCCTCCCATACCCATACAAGTTGTCCTTTTTAAGATTTATTAGCTAATTATCACTTTATGGGAAATAATAGAAAATGAACATGATCAGGAATTTAGGAGTACACCAGTACTATATAGTCAGGTCACTGCATGTAAAGCAGGAATACAATATACAGGTCACTGATCATGATACAGGATAATAAGTCAAGTTCCCCGTAAAGATGACAATCACAAGTCAAGTACCTCATGCTGGGTATAAAGTGATAGCATGATAGGATGGTGATATTTAGTAAACAACCAAGCATAGCAAGATATTGGTAATAGTCTGGGTAAGTCAGGTCATAACTAGAGGGTCTTACCAAATAGTAGCAAGTCAGGTGGTCAGGTGGTATACACTAGATGTCAGGTGATATACATGTGTTAAAAGGAAGCATGCAACTAACAAGTCTAAAGTAATGGTATGGCATGGTAACATAAAAGTAACCCAAAGTACAACGACCACGAAGGGTCGGCCACGCATAGTATAAAACAGTGAAAGACATATAAACATGAAATAGAAATATGAAGCGAAATACTTATCGACCGATGAAACGGGAAACTCAAATAGAGAAGAGCGAGACTACTCGCATACAAGAAAGTAGCGAGTGAGAATACTCGCCTAAAGCACCAAAATACCGAAAGAGCCGAAATCCACGGAAGCTTGGGATGCGCCACAAAACCTGTGATATAAATAATGTAGAGTGAAGATAAGAGAGAGAAAGAATGGAAACTGATGTTTGTCAAGTGACAAATTAAGTAATACCTATAGGTGATGTAAGTCTAGAGGACTATAACAAATAGGCAAGGTTAGTCGACTAGGGTGGAAGGGTGTAGTCGACTAAGGATCTCTAGTCGACTAGGAACTAAAGTAAGTCGACTAAAACGGGTTTCTAGAGAGTTGGGATCTTTCCACAGGAGAAGCAGATTTTGGCCCAAAACCAGACTATCGGTCGACTGGGTTAAATGGCCGGTCGACCGATACGGGACAGTCACCAACTAACGGTCGACGTCCGGTCGACCGATACAAGGCCGTGACCTCCAGGTTTGGTCGGTCGACTTCCGGTCGACTGCCGGCGACCGGAGACACAACTAACGGTCGCCTGTCGGTCGACTGCCGGTCGACCGATACAGGGCCGTGAGCTCCAGGGTTTCCTAGCGGTCGACTGGTTGGTGAACCGGTCGACCGTCTACTCAAAACTGTGCACGTTCGTGCACATCGGTCGACTGCCGGTCGACTACCGGTCGACCGGACTTCTGAAATATGCTGCTGTTAGGTCTAAAAATCAGATTTTTGGTGTGGTTGATTTTGATGTCTAAAAATATGATTTTGATGACATAAAGGGACATGATTTGGCAACACAAGTATACAAGGAATTTTACGAGTCTTGGTGAGTAAAAATACTCACGTAGATCGGCTAAGTGAAGCTTGAAGAGATCGTGGTCGGAAATGATCCAAGGCGATATCTCCGATGAAGAAGGAGACGATCCCCAATCCAAGGTTGTAGTTGAGGTGGAGATGAGGACCTAGGTAATGTTTTGGAAGTAGGTATTTGAGGTTGAGATGGAGGAGGAACTAGTGAAGGCTTTCTCTTTTGTGAAGAGAAGAGAAAAAGAAAGTGAAATGAAAAGGATTGGTATTTATAGATTTTGGAATTTGTGAAGGAGGTGCAATTAAATAATTGTGAGGGGCTTAATTGCAAAGAGGAGGGTGAGGTGTCTCTTTGGCCAATCAAAGCTTGCCATGGAGATGATGAGGTGGAGAGTTTGTGTGGATGAGGTTGAATGGAAGTGTGTGGAAGGTGGTGAGGTGGAGAAACTTAGGGTGGAAGTAAAGGAGTTTGTGGTGGAGGTTAAAGGAAATAAAGGAAAAAGGAAAAAGTAAAAGAAATGAAATGAGAAGATATTTTCTTGATCTCCAAAAATGAAAATATCAGAAACACAGATTCCCGGGATTGAGTCGCGGATGCGGAAATCTTTCTGGAAAATACCGGATGCGTCCCGAAATCAAGTATCTCGGAACGACCCGAAATAAATATCAAAAATCAAGAATATTATATTGAGAAATATAGTGAAATCCGTTTTAAGAAATACTTTATAGTTTTAAAACTAAAAATCCTGGAATCAATAATTTACCGACTCCGTTGGAATTTTCATAAAATCCAAAAATCCTCAGAAAAAGAATGTAGGTAGAAAATATGATTCTAAGGAATAATGTCTAAAGAATCATTTAGAAATTCCAAACCGTTTAAGAATTAAAAATCCAGGAATCGGTCAGCGGCACTGGCCGACACCGGTTTTGAAGAAATTCCTTTTAATCCAAGAAAATTCCAGAAAATCATATAAAATCTAAAATATTGAAAAACGATGTTTAAAATTAAAATCGGTCAAATAGGAATATCAGAATGTCCAAATCGAACAATACTCTAGGATCGGGCCCTCAGTTCAGACTAGGGCTGACTCCGAGTCCACGAATCCAAATCCAAGACAAAACAATCATATAAGGAATTCATAATACAGAATAAATACAGGAAACAAATCGAAAAATACGATCGAAAATCTGAATACGCAACTAAGTACGTATTCTGGGAACGGGGTATTACAATCCACCCACCTTACAAAAATTGCGTCCTCGCAATTTCGTTAAGGGGTAAATTGAATACAAAGGGGACAAAGGTGGAATCTATACCAATTAAGATATGAAGCACTATAGGTAGGGCCCTCAAGTCAACTGAATAATAATTATACTCTGCATTTCCGGCTGATGATGTCGTGGCTGTGTAATAAATCTTTAGAATAATGCTGAATAATACTGATGATGTCGTGGCTGTGAAATAAATGAATACTGATGATGTCGTGGCTGTGTAATAAAGAAAACCCCGAAAATCCTGAGCATAATAAAGAAGACCGATAATTAAGAATCCGACTGCTGTCCTCTGAAAGATAGCCAGATCAAGATCGATCTGGAGAATACCAAGCTTCATAGAATTCACCGAGGAGATCACATAATAGCTTCATTCTGAACCAGCCACTACCTCTCTAGTCTAGTCATATCTTAAAATAGTATAAGGCTTCATAAAACCAAAACATAAAACCAAAACAGGGAAAGGATAGGAGAGACTAGGAATCAAGGAAAAGATAGTCAAGGAGGGATTTGAAATCAAAGGAAAGATAGTCAAGAAATAGATAACTCTGCACTTGCAGTTGGAATGTATAACCAAGACTCATGTATTCCAGTTGCAAATCTCTTTACCATTAATTTGCCCTCTGGACGTACTGAGGAAGTTAGAGCCTAGGCTCTGATACCAACCTGTAACGCCCCGATTCCACGGATACGGGGACGTCACTGCAACGTATATACGTAGTCCGAATTACCTTCCCGTATATACGCTAAGCATCAGTACAGACAAGAATCAGAGTACGGAAGCAAATGGTGCATTATACATTCCAACACATATATACAATTACAGAATTATCACCAGTAGTGATCTAATATTACATGAATATCATATCACTAATATGCGCAAATGCGGGAATACAAGCAGATGTACAAGAGTAAAACAGCATAAAGGTACTCACGAGTTTAAAAAGGAAAACTCGAGAGACTCACAGGGGGCCTGGAAGGATGGAGCTCTGAAAGGTCAACTGGGGGTCCACGCTACCGCTGCGCCACTCTGAGCAGCAACAGGAAACCCATACGCTCTAAGCTCCGAAACCTGGACATGAGAATCCAGGGGAGTCAGTGAAACTCCCCAGGCGAGTATGATACAAAGCCAGGTGGCGAGCCAGGGATGAGTACAAGAGTCAAGTACAGAAGACAGGAGGGTTAGAACACAAATGAAGTATATATAAGAACGGGTATAACGTAACAATCGTAAAACAGGAAATCCGAAGTAAAACTGATCATAAGCAAGATTGATTGTATACGCTTAGGTTACGGTCCCATGAGACTAGTACATCGAAGGAATAATCCAAACAAGGAAACCCTCATCTATATACCGTTATCTCATGCCACCGAATATCCAAGCGTATAGAATCAGAGTTGCAAATCATGTGAAAGTCAAACGGGAATACAAAACGGGAATCACGACATGCATAGCAAATGTAACAGGAATCAAAAACTGGAATCTATTATTATTATTACTTGTCTAACCCATATATCTAGGTATGTGACCTGGTGTACGGCCACCCACATACATCCATATATAAGCAAGCCAAGGGTTGTTAACGGAAGCAGATGGAGAACTGATAGAGCTTCTTATAATGGTACTCATGCACCGGGGACCAGTCTTCTGGCCCAACGGTTCCCACCACCTGGGACCGGCTTTGTTCACATGCACCGGGGACCAGTTTAGTGGTCCAACGGTTCCCACCACCTGGGACCGGCTTTGGAGGCTCGAAGTCCCCCTAATAGTAATCATAACAGTAATCATAACAGTACCGCCAATATATGTCATTCCCATACTATAAGCAAGATATCATTCCGGCATCCATCACTTCCTCCCATACCCATACAAGTTGTCCTTTTTAAGATTTATTAGCTAATTATCACTTTATGGGAAATAATAGAAAATGAACATGATCAGGAATTTAGGAGTACACCAGTACTATATAGTCAGGTCACTGCATGTAAAGCAGGAATACAATATACAGGTCACTGATCATGATACAGGATAATAAGTCAAGTTCCCCGTAAAGATGACAATCACAAGTCAAGTACCTCATGCTGGGTATAAAGTGATAGCATGATAGGATGGTGATATTTAGTAAACAACCAAGCATAGCAAGATATTGGTAATAGTCTGGGTAAGTCAGGTCATAACTAGAGGGTCTTACCAAATAGTAGCAAGTCAGGTGGTCAGGTGGTATACACTAGATGTCAGGTGATATACATGTGTTAAAAGGAAGCATGCAACTAACAAGTCTAAAGTAATGGTATGGCATGGTAACATAAAAGTAACCCAAAGTACAACGACCACGAAGGGTCGGCCACGCATAGTATAAAACAGTGAAAGACATATAAACATGAAATAGAAATATGAAGCGAAATACTTATCGACCGATGAAACGGGAAACTCAAATAGAGAAGAGCGAGACTACTCGCATACAAGAAAGTAGCGAGTGAGAATACTCGCCTAAAGCACCAAAATACCGAAAGAGCCGAAATCCACGGAAGCTTGGGATGCGCCACAAAACCTGTGATATAAATAATGTAGAGTGAAGATAAGAGAGAGAAAGAATGGAAACTGATGTTTGTCAAGTGACAAATTAAGTAATACCTATAGGTGATGTAAGTCTAGAGGACTATAACAAATAGGCAAGGTTAGTCGACTAGGGTGGAAGGGTGTAGTCGACTAAGGATCTCTAGTCGACTAGGAACTAAAGTAAGTCGACTAAAACGGGTTTCTAGAGAGTTGGGATCTTTCCACAGGAGAAGCAGATTTTGGCCCAAAACCAGACTATCGGTCGACTGGGTTAAATGGCCGGTCGACCGATACGGGACAGTCACCAACTAACGGTCGACGTCCGGTCGACCGATACAAGGCCGTGACCTCCAGGTTTGGTCGGTCGACTTCCGGTCGACTGCCGGTCGACCGGAGACACAACTAACGGTCGCCTGTCGGTCGACTGCCGGTCGACCGATACAGGGCCGTGAGCTCCAGGGTTTCCTAGCGGTCGACTGGTTGGTGAACCGGTCGACCGTCTACTCAAAACTGTGCACGTTCGTGCACATCGGTCGACTGCCGGTCGACTACCGGTCGACCGGACTTCTGAAATATGCTGCTGTTAGGTCTAAAAATCAGATTTTTGGTGTGGTTGATTTTGATATCTAAAAATATGATTTTGATGACATAAAGGGACATGATTTGGCAACACAAGTATACAAGGAATTTTACGAGTCTTGGTGAGTAAAAATACTCACGTAGATCGGCTAAGTGAAGCTTGAAGAGATCGTGGTCGGAAATGATCCAAGGCGATATCTCCGATGAAGAAGGAGACGATCCCCAATCCAAGGTTGTAGTTGAGGTGGAGATGAGGACCTAGGTAATGTTTTGGAAGTAGGTATTTGAGGTTGAGATGGAGGAGGAACTAGTGAAGGCTTTCTCTTTTGTGAAGAGAAGAGAAAAAGAAAGTGAAATGAAAAGGATTGGTATTTATAGATTTTGGAATTTGTGAAGGAGGTGCAATTAAATAATTGTGAGGGCTTAATTGCAAAGAGGAGGGTGAGGTGTCTCTTTGGCCAATCAAAGCTTGCCATGGATATGATGAGGTGGAGAGTTTGTGTGGATGAGGTTGAATGGAAGTGTGTGGAAGGTGGTGAGGTGGAGAAACTTAGGGTGGAAGTAAAGGAGTTTGTGGTGGAGGTTAAAGGAAATAAAGGAAAAAGGAAAAAGTAAAAGAAATGAAATGAGAAGATATTTTCTTGATCTCCAAAAATGAAAATATCAGAAACACAGATTCCCGGGATTGAGTCGCGGATGCGGAAATCTTTCTGGAAAATACCGGATGCGTCCCGAAATCAAGTATCTCGGAACGACCCGAAATAAATATCAAAAATCAAGAATATTATATTGAGAAATATAGTGAAATCCGTTTTAAGAAATACTTTATAGTTTTAAAACTAAAATCCTGGAATCAATAATTTACCGACTCCGTTGGAATTTTCATAAAATCCAAAAATCCTCAGAAAAAGAATGTAGGTAGAAAATATGATTCTAAGGAATAATGTCTAAAGAATCATTTAGAAATTCCAAACCGTTTAAGAATTAAAAATCTAGGAATCGGTCAGCGGCACTGGCCGACACCGGTTTTGAAGAAATTCCTTTTAATCCAAGAAAATTCCAGAAAATCATATAAAATCTAAAATATTGGAAAACGATGTTTAAATTAAAATCGGTCAAATCGGAATATCAGAATGTCCAAATCGAACAATACTCTAGGATCGGGCCCTCAGTTCAGACTAGGGCTGACTCCGAGTCCACGAATCCAAATCCAAGACAAAACAATCATATAAGGAATTCATAATACAGAATAAATACAGGAAACAAATCGAAAAATACGATCGAAAATCTGAATACGCAACTAAGTACGTATTCTGGGAACGGGGTATTACAACTACTTTTATGAATATGCTATTCACATGATGATTGTGCACTCACATTATTTCTTTATTTATTCATGACTTTATTTCATGAACACTTTTGAACTTTATAGATTTTTAGTGTCATCTTTTGTGTATTTAGTATGATTCATGAGATACACATGATTTGTTTTCATGTTTGAAGGATTTTTAACTAGTTTTCAAAAATTACTTTTAACTAGTTATGTATTCTTCATTTGGTACTGTTTTCAATCTATAAATATTTTCAAATGTATTTTTGAAAACTTCTACCCTTTAAGGGCGGATGGATGGGCGACCATACCTTGTATGCTCAAATTACATATCTTTTATCATGTGCATGAAAAGGGTGGATTATTATGAGTTATACACTTGTTTCTCATCATATTTTCAATTGGTATCACGATTGATATTTTTTTTTGTATACTCATACTTTATTTTCTATATATGTATGCTTTAAATTTCAAATAATATCAATTTCTTTTGGTATTTTCATTTTCATACATATATATGATTTGATTGTGCTTGATTTACAAAATATTTACATGATTAAAGCACAAAGTTTGTTTATGCTAAGCTTGCATTAAATCTTGATTTCAATTGGTATCTCAATTGGTACTTTTATAAGCTTATGCATTATTTTCAATTGGCGTTTTTATTAGTATCAATATGTTTTACCTATTTGGTATTAAAATTTATCATATATTTCAATTGATATCAAAATATAAAATGTTTTCTTTCATTGGTATCAAAATGTACAAATGTTTCAATTTCAATTTGTATCACAAATTTCAAATTTCATATGGTATCAAAAATCTTGTGATATCTCAAATAGATTTGTTGATTTAAGAAAAACTCAAAATTTGTATTATTTATTTATAATTGGTATCTTAAAATTTTATTTATGTACAAGTGGCATCTCAAAAATTGTTTTATTACTTTGAGTAATTATCAAAATTTACATTAAAAATGTTTTGATATGTATTGCCTATATGCAAGGGGAGCTTAACATCTCTTCTATATATAGATTCATGTTCAGTATATCTTATATTAAGGAGGTTGACATCTCTTCTTTATGTGATACACGTGTGTAGGGGGAGCTTAACATCTCCGCTTATGCATTATATATTATGCGTTACGTGAGTTAGGGCTTGTTATCCCTTCTTCATGTAATGCATGTATGCAGGGAAGCTAACTTAGCGTCTTCCTTTTCATGAATGTATATCGCATATATATCCTTATGATTGATTTATTTTATTTTACCCCTTTGTTGATGATTGACAAAAAGAGGGAGAAAGATTTTGAGTTTATATATGCATACTTAAGTTTTTGCATATATTGAGTTTATGCATCTTGTGTTTTACAAGATGGGGAGAATGTTTTTGAAAGTTTAAACAAAAAGGGGGGAGAAGGTTTTGGGAAAAGGATTTTGGATGTTTGCATGTTTCTC
This sequence comes from Agave tequilana, assembly GCA_038442645.1. Lineage (NCBI taxonomy): Eukaryota > Viridiplantae > Streptophyta > Magnoliopsida > Asparagales > Asparagaceae > Agave > Agave tequilana. Next base: position 16,802 of record JAVJIF010032121.1, on the reverse strand, counting down.
TCACCTTGTTTATGTATATACATTTGTTTAGTTTTATGCTCTATTGGTTTATTGTTATGCATGAGTTAAAGGGGAGCTTCTATGAAGCTTGACTTTAATCCATGCATATATAACTCCATTAGTTTTGTCATCATCAAAAAGGGGAGATTGTTGGCCCAAAGGCCCATCACTCTAGTTTTGATGATGATTAACTCATGTAGTTATAGTACTAATGATCTTGTTTTTATTTAGTCTCAAATTTATGATCAAGATCTTAGTAGGTGTTTAGCTTCATCAAAGGATTTAAAGTCAAGTTTTGAAGCTTGCACGTGTTGATTCAAGAGCTTGTGCATCAAGACCACATCAAGTACTTAAGAGGAGTCATGCTCATTGGATCATGGTTTGGACCAAGTCAAGAAGGAGAAGAAGATTTTCAAGAGAAGACCTTCAAGAGAAGACTTGTGTCTAGGTTTGTTTTTAGTAAGATTTTGTTTTTAGATAAAATTTAAAGGATAGATTAGTTGGTGGATTTCTCAAGTATCATATACACTCACACACAAGATTTAGATGTTTTTTCATAAAAGAGTTTTCGTTTGAAAAAATACCGTTTTAGTTTTTAAGCCTCAAAATATAACTTGTATTTTTATCAAAACTTTATTTAGAGCTTAATGTCAAAAACATAGATATTTCATTATATATGTGTAGTGGATCATATCCATACACACTAAACTTCAAAAGTGTTTAAAATATCTTGTTTTTGTATTTAGAGAAGTTTTGAAAAAAATCGATTTGGAAAAATATAGATTTTTTTTTAAGCCAAATTTTCATAAATAAAATAGTTCAAAATATTTGTAACATGTTTTGATTTTTACTCAAACATATTTGTATATTAAATTTTATTACTGAACTTATTTTTGTAGATTTTTAGAGAATTTATAGGATTTTATTGAAGTAAAAAGACCAAGTTTTTAAATCCCAAAACTATTTTTCTGGCCTTCTGTCGGTCGACCGGGCGGTCGACTGAGACAGAAGTCAGTGACCGGGCGGTCGACCGACGTGCATAGGTTAGGCCGGTCAACCGCACGGTCGACTGCCGAGAGCTTCTGCTCTCTGAAAATGGCCCGGTCGACTGCTAGGTCATTTCCCAGTTGGCGGTCGACCAGCCGGTCGACCGACCTTCCCAACGGTCGAAAATTCGACCGTTAGCGGTCGACCGGTCGGTTGACTGTCAGCAGTCAGAACTGCTGAGTTGGCTTCCAACGGGCAGATTTTTGGAGCCTATAAAATGGGGCTCTCTTGGACTGTTTTACATAAGATTTGAAGTGAATTTTCAAGCTAGGTTTTCATACATCTTTTAGTGTTTATCTCCACTTGTTTAGGAGCCAAAATTTCCATATCAAAAGGAGAGTTTATCAAGAGTGTTTTCAAAAGAGATTTCTTGAGTTTTTCACCACCAATTCAATCCTTGTTTTCTCACACATACTTGAGCTTTCTATTGCTAAATCCATCCTATAGGAGAGTTGTTGTGAGAGTTGTTTTAGGTGATCAAAGTGTTGTGATCACCAAAGTGTTCTTTCTTGTATTTGAGGAGGCGGACTTGCAGGTTCGCGGTGTTTCGAATTCTAGTGAGAGCTCGTTGTAGAGGTGCGGCCTCGGTAAGCTAGTGTGCTTGTGTTGTGTTGTTCTTGCGTTAACAAGAGAGAGACTAGTGAGTCTAAAGGAGTTCTAGTGTGAACTCGCTTGTAGGTGTTGCGGCACCGAGTGATCGGGTGGGATCGTTTTAGTGGAAATCCTTCATAGTGTTGAAGGCGGGGACGTAAAGCAAGGGTACTCATTGCTCCATCTCTCACTTGTATTTATATCTTGCATACTTTCATTACTTATCTCCTTACTTGATATAATTGAGCTTAAATTGATATATGCTTGGGGATTATTTGCTCACACTTGTATTCAACTAAGAGAGCCATAGAGGCACCTCAACTCTTATCTAGAGGAATCTTGAGGAGTTAGTCCAGAGCCCTTCACGGGTAATTCGGTTACACTCTTAGGTTATACCTTGTGTGTTTAGCTTAAGAATTTTTAGTTTGCATAAATAGTTTTAATTCCGCATTAATTCACCATTAGATTAGCTAGTCACCTATTCACCCCCCTCTAGGTGATTTCAATTGGTATCAGAACCTCGCGCTCTTGATTTGGGTCTAACAACCTTGAGTTAATGATCCTCATTTTATAGCTAATCACAATATTTGTACACACACATGGATTTCATGTCACCTCCCACTTTTGACATTCTTAACATCCAAACTTGAAAGTTAAGATGTCTTTGTACCTCAAAGGCCTAGGTATTCATGTTTATCTTGCTACCATTAAGGATTCATACTTTAGTAATAGCAAGTATCTTGAGGCTAACTCAAAAACCATCCATGCATTAAAGAGTACCCTAAATGATGAATACTTATCTAGGGTTGCTAATCTTGATTTGGCTTTTGTAATTTGGAACACTATTGTCTCCCTTGGCGAACAAGAGAAATACTATGCGGGGAGCGACTCGGATGTTGGAAGTGAGACTTCCAACGTTTGCTATATGGTCCAAGGAGATAACCTCTTGAGGTAACCTCCGAATCCGAGCTTGATGTGAATGTTGACATGCCTTATGAAGAGCTTGCTTCATTTTGTCAACAATTTTTAGAAAAATATGACATGCTTAAAAGAGATAATAAGAAAATGCAAAATAAATTTGATTCCTTGTTAAAAGAAAAAGATTCTTTTCAAAATAAATTGAAAAACATTTCAAAAGAAAATGATTTCTTGAAAAAGGAGAATATTTTCTTATCTCCAAAATTAAATGATCTTTGTGAAGGAAATACTTCTTTGAAAAATAAGATTAATTTGGTGAAAAAAGAAAAAGAGTTTGCTTTAAATGAAAATAATTCTTTGAGAAGAAAAATTATTGAAAAAGAAAAAGAAAATGTTTCTAAAAGAAAAAGAATGTTGATGCTCATTCTCACCATGCTTTACATTCCACTATTGATCAAAATGAGATTAAGTTTTTGAAAAATAGAATAGATTATTTGAGCTCAACTTTGAGCAATTGTGCATTTAACCATAAAAGATTGGAAACCTTGTTTCAAAAGAAACAGGCTCCACATATTCATGCACATCACCCACGGCACACATATGCACACTTTACACGTCATGATCATACTCATTCTCATGTACATACTAGAGTTTACAAATGTACACATTGCGACCGCAAAAGCCATTTAGCAAAATTGTTATGATAAGATAAATTCTATTAATTTTGCTAATAAAAATGTTTGGGTTCCAAATAATGCTAACCCCCGTGGACCAAAAGAAAATGATACCAAAATTCTCACCTCTTGTGTTTGACGTGAGTGTGGGCTCTCACATGATGTGAGAGACTTGTGCCTTGGTGGTGGATGCATGAGCTTGATGGACACTACAAATTGATGCATCGCTATCAAGGAGTTTGGTGGGAAGGCCACCATGTTTTGGAGACTTAGAGTATGGTTCTTTGGTTTGGTAACTATCTCTAAACTCCTAGTTTATTTACATGCTTTTATATTATGATGATTTTTTTAATGATTTTTTAGCATGTTTTAGTTTTATGTTAAAATAATCATGTTTTGTATTTTGGTGGGGAGATTCTGTCTCCTCGTTTTAAATTAACCGCAAGCGCACGGTCGTTCGATGTAGCACTTGAGGGTCGGTCCACAGGGACAGGTGCTTCTTTTGGTTATGACACTTCTACACGAATGGATCAAAAGATTTATGGATCTTGAGTGAGTTGTGTGAACTAATTATAGTAAAAGAAAGGTGAAGCACCTAGGATCGAATTCCCTAAACGAGCATCAAGCGGACAATTTGGTCTCCATACTAGTTTGTAATACACACCAAATCTCTATGTCTAAGAGGCACACTAATTCTGAACGCTAGATTTAAGCACAAGCTATTATCATGTTACATAGTCCATCAAAGATGAATTAACTAAGTTAAACAGATAACATAAATGCAATAGACCCTAAACATAGACCATTAACCCCCGATACATAGCCTGTCAAATATCCAGTTATTCTAGAAATTAATTTCCTAAAAGTTATAGGTCAATTGGTGTGCATACGTCATAAATAGGAGACTGACTCAGTCCACAAGAATTAAATCTAGGTTCATCTCCCCTAAGTACTCGCTGAAAATTACCTACTCATGTTAAATTAACAATAAACCAAAATAATTAGATCAGTTTAAAATTATCTAATTTTAATTAAATAATTAATTGCAAGCATATATTAATTAAACTAAACTAATCAAATTAAACTAATAAAAAAAATTTTAAAAGAAAATTTAAAAAAAATCTTACCTGTAGTGCCTGCTGCGTCTTCACTTGCAGGCGCCAATGGAGTAGGGCCCAACAGGGCGGGGCCCGGCTTTTCAATGGGGAGGCGCCAACAGGAGGGCGCCCACCTCTGTTGCTTTCAAATGGGAGGGCGCCCTGGCGCCCTCTCTCTCTCTCTGTTTTTTTTTTTTTTTCAGGCGCCTGTTAACAGGTGCCTGTTTCTCTCTCTTTTTTTTTCTTTCTTTTGATGAAGAAAATTGAAGAGGGGCTTTTGATGCAGGGAAATTGAAGGGGGTTTGATGAATTAATCAAAACAAGAACAAGAATAATACTAACCACGTAGAGAAATTCTATGCAGAGAAGAAGAACAAAAAGACTCCAAATTTTTGATCTGAAAATATACGTCCCGCTGAGAGGAAAAATTGGCCAAGAAAAAAATAATAAAAATCTCAAAACCCTAGCTGCCGGCCTTCCAACTGCAGCCCTCCTATTCCTTATATAATAAGGAATATTTACAAAACAGCCCCTTAACAATTACATATTACAAATTAATTCAGTTTTGACTCAGGCTGATTTTTAAATGATGAATACAAGCCATCAAATGGAGGAATCAGAGAAAGCTATCAACACGGAAGTTGTAGATCTTCGAATTATCTTTCTATAGCATCTTGAATGATTTCGTTCGGAGTCCTGTAGCGAAAGTTATCGCCGAAATACCGCAACATATCTGAAAAGCAACCCTCAATCTTTGACAAATTGCGTGAGTTTATTGCTGAATGTAACCAGATTCCTCTTTCTCTGTCTTTTACCTGTTACCTGCACAAATTCAACCAACTATACCCGAGTAGCATTATTTATATACAAATAATAGATAATTAGGAGTATAAAAAATGGTATAAAATCATGCTGATCAAATACCCCCACACCTATCTTTTGCTAGTCCTCGAGCAAAACTAATAAAAAGAAAAAAAAGAAAAACTAAACTATCCTAACTCACTTTCGTAGGAATCACGGTTGCACTTAGCATGTGCAACAAGCCGTTAAACCCCTAGGTTACCCTAGAGGACGAGTTTGTCTCGTGAGGGTTTTCAGTGGATTACACCCACAAAATCCAAGAAAGTTAGAGATAAGAAATAAATAAAGGTAAAATAAGGATAACCGAAAATCAAGAAAAAAAAAACAAATCAAAAATTTTTTCTTTTTTTTCTTTTTTTTAATTTTTTTTTTTTTGTGATAACTAGTTAGTAAGATCATCAGTTCCCATGAGTTTCATTTTCAGTAAAATCTCAATTCCAGAAATCATATTGGCTATAAAATAAGTCTCAAATCCAAAACTTTACACCACCTGTCCTAAGTTTCAGATCCTATGTACCCCGTGATCGTGATGTAGTTCTTAAGCTTGGGAATATTTAATTACAACTTTCATACCTTTTTTCTTTCTTTTTTTCTTTTTTTTTCTTTTTTTTCAACTATCTTTCGCGTAAATACCGAGGCTTCCTGAGGCCAAGGTACCTAGCTAATTGATAATCAAAATTATTATATTTTTATAGTGTCTTGTCCTTTTAGGCTTTCTCAGCTACCCATATAGCGAGCTTTGGGTCAAGGCTCCCAAACCAGATGGTCTTAGGGCAATAAGTGTAAAGACACTCCTACGGACTTAATTACTCAAGCAACTGAGGCCATAAGACAAGACTTATTAATATTTATTTTATTATATAATAATAATAAATTTTTTTTTTTTTTAGTTGCAATCAATATCCCAAGCCTATGAACTAATAGTGTATGTGCTGTTGGGTACATAATCACTTAGACTAAGTTTAGATGGTATGTCTGTTTTAGATTCTAATCTTTATTTTAAGATTTTATAATTCTTTCATCTTGATCTTACCCTTAAAATCCACTCATGGATACTAAATCACTCACATACTAGCTACTCATTTTCAGAAAAATTTTCAAATTTTTCACATTTTTTTTTAAAGACTCTAAAGTGAAAAGAGAAATAAAGTGAAAACCCTAAAACAAAACCAAAAAGACTCCTAAAAAAAAAAGAAATATGAATCTCCCCCCCACACCTAAACTGTGCCATGTCCTCATGCATACTTGAATACAGAGATAGAATGAATATGGCATGTAATTTACACATCCAAAACGTGCACACAATCATGATGACCATATATTCCAAGCATACAAAAGATACAGAAATGTAAATAGTATGCTAGATTTAGAAATACTCACAGTGCACTAGGAAATTCAGCTGCCGAAACAACAAAAATACTCCTTGTATGTGGTGGATGCCTCCTTGCCTATCCTGTATCACTTGTAAAAAAACTCGGCAGATAGGTTAGAGAAAGAGAAATAAAAGACTCACTAAAACTGACTCAACTAACTAAAAGATAAATAAAAAGACTCAACAACAAAAAGAAAAAAATAATAAAATAAACATAAACAAATATTTACATACGTACAATTTCACAACTTCCCCACACCTAGATCTTTCTAGGTCTATTCCCTCGAGCTCGCTTCCCATCATTCCAATGGGTTCTCTTCAATGGACAAAGTGGAGAGTTAATCTTTTTGTCATCTTTAATTTCATCCTCTCCAACTTGTTCATTACTTTCCTCCATCTCTTCCTTCTCTTCTTCCCATCCCTCCTCACAAATTCATCATTTTCCCACAATATAATTGGAGTGTCCACAATATGATTGCCTACAAATTTAAGCTCATCCTCAAATATCACCTCAAAACTTAGATCAACAATTTTCTTTCGAGGTGTGTAACTAATCAAAGCATCCCTAACGGTTCATCCAAATATATGAGTTCGTCTTCAAATAGGTTTTTAGAGCTTTGATTAATTAGTGATTCTTGAATCAAGTTTTGAAAAGTATGATCATTTGTTGGCTCATCGAAAGTGAAGATACTCAATTGAGTTTTGTTTTCTCAAAGGGAACTCTAAACTCAAGATTCTCAACACATGTTTTCTCATCATTGTGATCATACTCTTCAACAAAAAGCTCGTCAAGAAACAAAGGCTCATTATCCATGTAGGCATCCTCACAATTTTGATCAGTGTGCTCTATTTTCTCCATATGAGTGGATGCAATTTTCTGCTCCTCAACATTTATCTTTTCACAGAACTTAGAAAATTCATCCTCAAATTTCTCTTGAAACAAAAATTCATCATTGTCACATTCATCTTCACAGCAAGATTCAACTGGCTCCACATGAGGTGTACGTGTAGCCAAATAATTTCTAATCACTTCATCCAGACACTGAGGATCATCACGTTTGCACACCTCATGGACCTTCACAACTTCCTCAACAGGCTTCTCATGTTCAAGCTCTTCAAATTGATTAAGAAAAATGATTGGGACTCGAAGGGTATCTCGATGGAATGATTAGACATGTCACTATGGCCAACGATTTGCTCTTCGGGTCTAACATTTTGGCCTTTGTTCATCTTATAAAAGTTGATGTGCTCTTGAATGGACATGGGTCGAGTCGGCGTTGGTTCATGAACTAGTTGACTAGAAAAGGGATCCTTCTCTTGCTCACTAACCAACTCATTTGCTGGCCTGTTTAAGCAGTCTCTAGTGTCATAGAGCACTTGCTTTGAAGTTTGCCTGAAAGTTTCAAAAGCTTCCTCTAGTGTTGGTTCCTTGTCCACCTGATTGCCATTTAGCTCAATTTGTGAAAGTTGATGGAACTCTTGAACTTGATCTGGACTTATGGTTGGAACAGGTTGATTGAGATGAGTCATTATCTTATCCATGTGAGCACATGCCTCGATTAACTGCTGATTGGTTTCGGCTATAGTTTGCTGCATGGCTTTAAAACTCTCCTCTAATGTGCTCATCGGTTTCTCATAATCATTGTCAAATCCCCAAGATAGAGATGATGGTTCAGTGTAGGACCAATTAGATTGAGAATTTTGATATGATTGATCCCAAGAAAATTGAGGACAATTCCAACCCTCCGAATTGAAGTTTGATGGATAAGGTTCGCTCGTAGGTCCTTGAAATGTGTGGAATTGATTTTGACCTGGTCCCAGCGAAAACCCTACCGAAGGACATTGTTCTGAAGGATGATTTGGATCTTGACAGTGATGACAACTCATAGGATGATATGAAGAAAATGAGTAGTTCGTGGGATGGATGTATTCATTAAATCTGGAAGAGAGGTTGGTGGGGGAAATGAGGGTCTGCCTATAAAATGGATCGTAACCAAATGAATTTGGATAGGCCATAGGGAAAGGATTTTTTTTTAATTTCTTTAAATTTGTTTTTTTTTTTGAATTTTTATTGTTTGAATTTTTGAATTTTGATTTTTTTTTTTTTTAACAATCCGTTATAGGTCAAAACTAAAGATAGAACACCGTGTCCCCGGCAACGGCGCCAAAAACTTGGTGGGGAGATTCTGTCTCCTCGTTTTAAATTAACCGCAAGCGCACGGTCGTTCGATGTAGCACTTGAGGGTCGGTCCACAGGGACAGGTGGTTCTTTTGGTTATGACACTTCTACACGAATGGATCAAAAGATTTATGGATCTTGAGTGAGTTGTGTGAACTAATTATAGTAAAGAAAGGTGAAGCACCTAGGATCGAATTCCCTAAACGAGCATCAAGCGGACAATTTTGGTCTCCATACTAGTTTGTAACACACAAATCTCTATGTCTAAGAACTCTACTAATTCTGAACGCTAGATTTAAGCACAAGCTATTATCATGTTACATAGTCCATCAAAGATGAATTAACTAAGTTAAACAGATAACATAAATGCAATAGACCCTAAGCATAGACCATTAACCCCCGATACATAGCCTGTCAAATATCCAGTTATTCTAGAAATTAATTTCCTAAAAGTTATAGGTCAATGGTGTGCATACGTCATAAATAGGAGACTGACTCAGTCCACAAGAATTAAATCTAGGTTCATCTCCCCTAAGTACTCGCTGAAAATTACCTACTCATGTTAAATTAACAATAAACCAAAATAATTAGATCAGTTTACAATTATCTAATTTTAATTAAATAATTAATTGCAAGCATATATTAATTAAACTAAACTAATCAAATTAAACTAATAAAAAAAATTTTAAAAAGAAAATTTAAAAAAAATCTTACCTGCAGTGGCCTGCTGCGGCTTCACTTGCAGGCGCCAATGGAGTAGGGCCCAACAGGGCGGGGCCGGCTTTTCAATGGGGAGGCGCCAACAGGAGGGCGCCCACCTCTGTTGCTTTCAAATGGGAGGGCGCCCTGGCGCCCTCTCTCTCTGTTTTTTTTTTTTTTCAGGCGCCTGTTAACAGGTGCCTGTTTCTCTCTTTTTTTTTTCTTTTCTTTTGATGAAGAAAATTGAAGAGGGCTTTTGATGCAGGGAAATTGAAGGGGGTTTGATGAATTAATCAAAACAAGAACAAGAATAATACTAACAACGTAGAGAAATTCTATGCAGAGAAGAAGAACAAAAAGACTCCAAATTTTTGATCTGAAAATATACGTCCCGCTGAGAGGAAAAATTGGCCAAGAAAAAAATAATAAAAATCTCAAAACCCTAGCTGCCGGCCTCTCAACTGCAGCCCTCCTATTCCTTATATAATAAGGAATATTTACAAAACAGCCCTTAACAATTACATATTACAATTAATTCAGTTTTGACTCAGGCTGATTTTTTAAATGATGAATACAAGCCATCAAATGGAGGAATCAGAGAAAGATATCAACACGGAAGTTGTAGATCTTCGAATTATCTTCCATAGCATCTTGAATGATTTCGTTCGGAGTCCTGTAGCGAAAGTTATCGCCAAAATACCGCAACATATCTGAAAAGCAACCCTCAATCTTTGACAAATTGCGTGAGTTTATTGCTGAATGTAACCAGATCCTCTTTCTCTGTCTTTTACCTGTTACCTGCACAAATTCAACCAACTATACCCGAGTAGCATTATTATATACAAATAATAGATAATTAGGAGTATAAAAATGGTATAAAATCATGCTGATCATATTTCATGAGGTAAATACTTGTTTAGATGTAATTTTTGTCAAAACTTGTGTATATACTTATACAACTAGTGAGCAACATTTGATTCATATATGTTTGCACTTCATTGCTCATTTACGGTCACTACATGCACATGTATAGCTTAATTTTGATGATTCTCTCATTTATACTATTTTGCCTATCTTTGTGCATATTTTACTTCATGTATATGTAATCTTTGTCCAAAACTAATAAATATACATGTATATACTTGAGTCACTTGCCTTCGTGCAAATACTATTATGGACTATTTTTATGTTTCGGATATGTATGTATATTGTTAGTTTTAATAAATCATACATACTTTGAAGTTTAATTTTAAATGAAAATAAATTTTATGATTTTCATATTTGTGTGATAAAATGATATTCATGTTTGTTTTGAGTCTCATTGACTATTTTCATGAATATGCTATTCACATCATGATTGGACATTCACATTATTTCTTTATTTATTCATGACTTTGTTTCATGAACACTTTGAGCTTTATAGATTTCGAGTGTCATCTTTTGTGTATTTAGTATGATTCATGAGATACACATGATTTGTTTCATGTTTAAAGGATCTTTAACTAGTTTTTCAAAAATTACTTTTTACTAGTTATGTATTCTTTATTTGGTAGTGTTTTCAATCTATAAAATATTTTCAAATGTATTTTTAAAAACTTTTACCCTTTAAGGGCGGATGGATGGGCGACCATGCCTTGTATGCTCAAATTACATATCTTTTATCATGTGCATAAAAAGGGTGGATTATGAGTTATACACTTATTTCTCATCATATTTTTAATTGGTATCACGATTGATATTTTTTTGTATACTCATACTTTGTTTTCTATATATGTATGCTTTAAATTTTAAATAATATCAATTTCTTTTGGTATTTTCATTTTCATACATATATATGATTTGATTGTGCTTGATTTACAAAATATTTACATGATTAAAGCACAAAGTTTATTTATGCTAAACTTGCATTAAATCTTGATTTGAATTGGTATCTCAATTGGTACTTTTATAAGCTTATGTATTATTTTCAATTGGTATTTTATTGGTATTAATATGTTTACCTATTTGGTATCAAAATTATATATATTTCAATTGATATCAAAATATAAAATGTTTTCTTTCATTGGTATCAAAATGTACAAATGTTTCAATTTCAATGGTATCACAAATTTCTAATTTCATATGGTATCAAAAATCTTGTGATATCTCAAATTGATTTGTTAATTTAAGAAAAACTCAAAATTTGTATTGTTTATTTATAATTGGTATCTTAAATTTTGTTTATGTACAAATGGTATCTCAAAATGTTTTATTACTTTGAGTAATTATCAAATTTTGCATTAAAAATGTTTTGATATGTATTGTCTATATGCAAGGGAGCTTAACATCTCCTCTATATATAGATTCATGTTGAGTGTATCTTACATTGAGGAGGTTGACATCTCTTCTTTATGTGATACACGTGTGTAGGGGGAGCTTAACATCTCCACTTATGCATTGTATATTATGCGTTATGTGAGTTAGGGTTTGTCATCCCTTCTTCATGTAATGCATGTATGCAGGGAAGCTAACTTAGCGTCTTCCTCTTCATGAATGTAAATCGCATATATATTTTTATTGATTGTTTGTTTTATTTATCCCTTTATTGATGATTGACAAAAAAGGGGAGAAAGATTTTGAGTTTATTTATGCATATTTGAGTTTTTGCATATATTGAGTTTATGCATCTTGTGTTTACAAGATGGGGAGAATGTTTTTAAAAGTTTAGGAGAAGGTTTTTGGGAAAAGGATTTTGGATGTTTGCATGTTCTCTCACCTTGTTTTTGCATATACATTTGTTTAGTTTTTTGCTCTTCATTACAATATCTATGGTTTATTGTTATGCATGAGTTAAGGGGGAGCTTCTATGAAGCTTAACTTTAATCCATGCATATATAACTCCATGAGTTTTGTCATCATCAAAAAGGGGGAGACTGTTGGCCCAAAGGCCTATCACTCTAGTTTTGATGATGATTAACTTATGTAGTTATAGTACTAATGATTGTGTTTATTTAGTCTCAGATTTGTGATCAAGATCTTATTAGGTGTTTAACTTCATCAAAGGATTTAAAGTCAAGTTTTGAAGCTAGCACGTGTTGATTTAAGAGCTTGTGCATCAAGACCACATCAAGTACTCAAGAGAAGTGTAGCTCATTGGATCATAGTTTGGACTAAGTCAAGAAGGAGGAGAAGATTTTCAAGATAAGACCTTCAAGAGAAGACTTGTGTTTAGGTCTATTTTAGTAAGATTTTGTTTTTAGATAAAATGTAAAGAATATATTAGTTGGTGGATTTCTCAAGTATCATATACACTCACACATAAGATTTAGATGTGTTTTCATAAAAGAGTTTTCGTTTTGAAAAAAATACGTTTTGTTTTTAAGCCTCAAATATAACATGTATTTTTATCAAAACTTTATTTAGAGCTTAATGTCAAAAACATAAATATTTTATTATATATGTGTAGTGGATCATATCCATACACACTAAGCTTCAAAAGTGTTTAAAATATCTTGTTTTTGTATTTGGAAAAGTTTTGAAAAATCGATTTGGAAAAATACAGATTTTGTTTTAAGTCAAAATTTTCATAACACAAAAATAGTTCAAAATGTTTGTAACATGTTTTGATTTTACTCAAACATGTGTATATTAAATTTTATTACTGAACTTATTTTATAAATTTTTAGAGAATTTATGAGATTTTATTGAAGTAATAAAGACCAAGTTTTTAAATCCCCAAAACTATTGTTCTGACCTTCTGCCGGTCGACCGCACGTTCGACCGAGATAGAGGTCGGTCGACCGGACGGTCGACCGATGTGCACAAAACGTGCACAGGTTGGGCCGATCGACCGCACGGTCAACCGCCAGAGAGCTTTGCTCTCTAGAAATGGCCCGGTCGACCGCTAGGTCATTGCCCAGTTGGCGGTCGACCGGCCGGTCGACCGACCTTCCTAAGGTCAAAAATGACCGTGGCGGTCTACCGGGCGGTCGACCGTCAGCAGTCAGAACTGCTGAGTTGGCTTCCAACGGGCAGATTTTTGGAGCCTATAAAAGAGGCTCCCTTGGATGTTTTACATAAGATTTGAGTGAATTTTCAAGCTAGGTTTTCATACATCTTTTAGTTTATCTCCACTTGTTTAGGAACCAAAATTTCCATATCAAAAGGAGAGTTTATCAACAGTGTTTTCAAAAGAGATTCTTGAGATTTTCACCACCAATTCAATCCTTATTTCTCACACATACTGAGCTTTCCATTGCTAAATCCATCCTATAGGAGAGTTGTGTGAGAGTTATTTTAGGTGATCAAAGTGTTGTGATCACCAAAGTGTTCTTTCTTGTATTTGAGGAGGGGACTTGCGGGTTCGCAATGTTTCGAGTTCTAGTGAGAGCCCGTTGTAGAGGTGCGGCCTCGGCAAGCTAGTGTGCTTGCGGTGTGTTGTTCTTGCGGGAACAAGAGAGGGACTAGTGAGTCTAAAGGATTTTAGTGTAAACTCGCTTGTAGGTGTTGTGGCACCGAGTGATCCGGTGGGATCGTTTAGTGAAAATCCTTCATAGTGTTGAAGGCGGGGACGTAGAGTAAGGGTGCGAACCTCGAAACAAATCTCCCGTGTTTGCGATTGCTTTTCTCTATCTCTCATTGTATTTATATCTTATATGCTTACATTGCTTATCTCCTTACTTGCTTGATATAATGAGTTTAAAATGATATATGCTTGGGATTGTTTGCTCACACTTGTATTCAACCAAGAGAGCCATAGCGGCACCTCAACTCTTATCTAGAGGAATCTTGAGGAGTTAGTTCAGAGCCCTTCATGGGAAATTCGGCTACACTCTTAGGTTATACTTGGTGTGTTTAGCTTAAGAATTTTAGTTTGCATAAATAGTTTTAATTCCGCATTAATTCACCATTAGATTTGCTAGTCACCTATTCACCCCCCTAGGTGATTTCTAGTAGATATATTCTCGAGGTTTGGTCTCCTTGACCAAAATCCCTGCCTCTGCCCTCTTGGAGGATTCTAACTTTCACTATATCACTTGAACGAATACAATCGCCGGATCCCACATGCCCACAAAGTCGCAACTCCTCTATCTCTTTCTCAAGAGGATCAACTCAATGAAATACAAGAAAATAGTGATCTCCCATAAGATCACAAATCCTCAATACACAATACTATAATCTAATTTAGTGAGGAAACTCGGAGATTTTGTGAATAGTAAACTTAAAGAATTAGAGTGGAAGCACAAAAACTGTTGAAAACTGTTGAAATCTTTTAAACTTTTGATTTTCTCTTTCAAAAACTGATTGAACGCCTACCTATAGTGTTTCTATTTATAAGGATACTAAAAGTAGCTGTTCTATACACGAAATAGTTATTTAGAACAGTCCAAACAAGATAAACCCAGAAAATAGTTATTAAAGGCATTCTGGTACTTTGGCGGCTGACCGCTTGGGCTAGAATTATAGCCATTGTTGTCAGTCGACTGGGTGATCGACAGACCTGAGGTCAGAGTTCTTTTGAACTCTGATTGGTCATTGACCAGCTAGAGCCAGGAAATAAAGGTACTGAAGCAGCGGTCGATCGGGCTTAGGGCTGATGCATTGTGCACACTAGTGCGGTCGACCATAGAGCTATCTGCTCTGTTAGCGATCAACCGTGAGGTCGACGGCTTAAGCCAAAACATTTAATTTAAATGTTTTGAAATTCTTTTCGTTTCTTTTGGTGAAGTCTTAAAGCTATGTATATTGTATATATATAACAATTTCTTATCTTGTATAAATAAGCTATTTTATAGCGAAAATTCTTGTATATAAAATAAACACTTGTATACTAATTTCAAAACCATTGCAAGATATATATTATTTAGAAAACTTAAATGGAAAAATTCTTTTTGAGTGTGTGTATCTCTAAGAATTCCAACATCTAAAATAGATTTTGACAAACTAAGATCTTATATATATCAAGTAAAGATAAAATACAAGTCTTCTTCTTGTGGTGCTTCTTCGCATCCAAAATCGATTCTTTGCTCTTGACCTCTCTACTTGAATCTACTTAGAATCTTTGATTTTTCTTGATTTGCTTCAATTCACTCAATTGTGGTTAAGCTAAATCTAGATTCTTGAGAACCTATAGAACTCAAAAACGCGTAAACAAAACTGTTAGTACTAACTATATGAATTTTGGGATCATAAAAAACAAATAGAGTGATAGTACTATTGGGTCAAAAAAGTACATCTATTATCCTAATCTTATCAAGATCTTTTTTGCAATTTTGACCACCAACACAATACGTTGTTCAATCATGTCAGTGTTATTGATATTCACATGTCTTGTGAAGAATTCAACATCTTTCCTGAATATATCCACTGAAGGATTTTATTTGATTTTCGAATCCTTCAAATTTTTTAGGACTATCCTGAGTCTGTCTCTCAGCTAATCCACAATGACCCAAATCCCGTCTTGACATTTGATGAGAACATTTTCTAATTGCTCATAAGTGTCAAGTGATTGAAAAGACCGTAATGCACAAATTCTTTGCAAATCGGGAGAATTTCATCGTACAAGATGTTGCACATCACTTCTTATCATTTGCATTCTTAAGTCCCTTCTTCATAGATGGTTTTTGATCAAATGACTTCTCCATCTGTTGCCTCGTAGAGTTTAGCCTTGGAATGTTATTGACTCAACTTTTTGGACAGGAAATGAACAGTAACTGAATATTATTGACATTTTATGTGCTTGTGTTGGTGAGTTGTGGCCTTTGTTTTTGAAAAACACCTAGAGGGGGGGTGAATAGGTGTAAGTGCTAATCTAGAAACTAAATGCTCTAATGCGGAAGCTAATGCAAATTTTGCAACACACTTAATACAACACACAAGTGTAGCCAAATTCCCCGTGAAGGGCTCTGAACTAACTTCTCTTGATTCCCCTAGATATGGGTTGAGGTGCTATGTGAAGCTCTTGTGGTTAAGTATAGTGAGGCACACACAAACAACCAAGCATATAAGAGATATAGCAATATGAAATATGCAAGGTACAAATGCAAGCAAGCAATATGAATGTACTAATTGAAGAGCTTGCTAAAATAAAAGAGAGTAAGAGTTAGAGAGAAAATGGATCAAACGCAAAGGCAAAGATATATTTCGAGTTCGAGCACCTTGCTCTATAATCCCTGCCTTCACCACGTGAAGGATTTCTAATCCACTATAGGAGTACCAAACTCCTCTCTCAACCTTACAATGCCACCGAGGCAATACAACCACAATCTACTCTACCGAAGAGGGATAAGGCCGTAGCCAACAACAAACACAATCACCTCTACCGAAGAGGGATCCAAACCACCAAGCTCCACTCACACAAGAGGGAGCAAACACCAACCCAATAC
>JAVJIF010032120.1:0-91798 GCA_038442645.1 Agave tequilana | reverse complement strand
TTTAAATTGCCCTTTGATTAGCATTATCACCTATTCACCCCCCCCCCTCTAGGTGATTTTCACAAACCCACCACCATAACTGCTACCAACAGGGTAGTATGCATAGAGTTCAACCCCCAATTTTGAGAATAATGGCAAATTGACATCAGTAGTGCAAAGACTGAAACCTAGAAATGAGAAAGGGAGCCCCATCTTCGATTCTTGAACCATCTAAAATTGTGGTGCCTCCCGTCTCTGGACAGTCAAGACCATTTAGTTGAACAGTGTCCGGGGTTGCCAATTATCAAAACCGAGCAAGAAAAATACTTAATACATTTTGCAACCCAACCGTATAACCCATTCAGTAAAACATGCAATCCGGGATGGCGGAACCATCCTAACCTTCTTGGAAGACCACTCAAGGACAAGGTTATAATAGATCACCATTATTCCAAGGATCACCTTCTAATAATCAATTTCACAAAGAAAATAATTCATTCATCTGCTCCTCCCTATGTCCTTCCCAATCAAAAAAAACTTTCTTTAGGGGACATGCACCAACAATTTATGCAGGTCAAGTTAACCAGGCCCAAATAAATCACAATCAAAATTAAGTGATAGCCAGAATCGAGTTCAATTAAGTCAGTTAGCTACATCTGTAGGACAGAGAGAAAGGATAATTCCCTAACCAAACTGTGTCCAACCCGAGAGGACAACCTATTCCTCAAAATACTCCAACTGGCCAATTTGAATGGCTCGGATCAAATGGAGAAGTTCAAGCCATCCACACTTTATGGTCGGGCAAGAGAGTGGACAACCAAGTCAAAACCCACCAAACAATCTCAATGTTGAAAATCCTAGCAAGAAAAAGAAACAGAAATGCCAAAGAGTCAACAAAGAAAATGATCAAGTTGTTGTTGGCACTCAAGGAAATTCCTTTGTGCCCAAGCCCTCATTTCCTCAACGCCTTCAAGCCAATAGGAAGAAAAATCACTGTGAGGGAATTTTGAAAGTTTTCAAAAAACGTCCAAGTCAATATTCCTTTCTTGGATGCCATCAATCAGATTCCTTCATATGCCAAGTTTCTCAAAGAACCTTACCACTGTTAAGAGAAGAACTTATGTTCCTCATGAAGCAACATTTGCTAACAGGCATCCTGTCTTATCCAGCAATCATTGCACTGAAGTATAAAGATCTGGAGAGTCCAACAATTTCAGTAAGGATAGGAGATCAGGTTATGGACCGATGTCTTTTAGATCTAGGGGCGAGTGTAAACTTTTTACCCTATTTGTGTACAATTAATTAGGTAGGAGAGTTAAAACCCACAACCTTACTTTTAGCAGATAAGTTGATTAAGGTCCGCAAGGGAATTGTTGAGGTGTTATATTGAAGGTTGATGAATTTTATTTCCCTGCAGACTTTGTGGTCTTGGATACTGAATTGTAACTAATCGTAGTAGTCACTCTCCTGTGATCTTAGGGAGATCATTTCTTATTACTACTGATGTGTTATTAGATGTAGGAATGGAGTTATGACTTTATCATTTGGGAATATGACAATTGAGCTGAATGTTTTCCATATTGGTTCCCAACCACCTATAATGGATGACATGAGGAGGTCAATATGATTGATATGTCGGTAAGTCACACCTTTGAGGAGTTGTTATGAAGACCTTTCGAGAAATGTTTGGCCCATTTTGGAATGAACTTTGACATAGATGAGTCTATATAGGAGGTCAACGCATTGTTAGAATCTATTCCCATCATGAACACCAGTCTATGGATACCCAAGGTAGAATCTTTGCCTATGTCAATATCTATTCCTATTCCATCAATCATTGAGCCCCCCAAGTTAGAGCTCAAGCCTCTGCCTGACACGTAAAGTGTGCCTTCCTAGGTGATTCAGAAATCTTACCTGTGATCATTTTTTCTTATTTAGATGAGGACCAAGAAGGGAAGTTGCTAGATGTTCTTAGTGAACACAAAGAAGCTTGAGGTTAGACCATAGCAGACATTAAGGGAATTAGTCCTTTTGTGATAATGCACCAAATTCAAACTTTGCTATTTGATGTATAACTGATTGTACACATACATTGCATATTTAATATCACATGTGTCACATCTGCATTTATTTTATAATAAAATTTTGCTATTTGATCTATTTTCATGTCTAATGGCGTGCATGTAATAAGGAAAGAAATAGAAAGATTGACATATTTATCCAATTAAATTCAAAAATTCAAAAAGAAAGGGGATCGTTTCAAATCCAAAGGTTCTATAAGCCATCTTATCTGAAAACTGAATATATCAGATAAGATAATATTATCAAAATTTAAAGAAAAAATAGATTAGAAGAAGACCCTATCAATTTTGCTAAGGATAAAGAGATAAATCATCAAATTTAGAGCAGATATTCAAAATACAAGAAGATAAAAGGATAGAGGAAGAATCAACGAACGACATCGCTCACAGACTCTGGCCCTGCGGCCAGGTTGTTGCCGCAAAAATGTGGTTTACCGCATTTTCGCGGCCATGAATTGAATCTGGGGAAGCGCCAGTTCTTCCTATCTTCATATGCTCTCCCCTGTTCCTTTTGCCTATAAATACTGGCTTTTCTAAAGAGAGATGTAGATGGAAAGACTGTAAAGTTTATATTGAAAAGAGCGAATTATGGGTTGTAATGAGAGATTGGAGAGTATAAACAATGATTCATGAATGAAATTCAGTCTTCTTCCATCAAGATCATGCACCATTTCAATCTAAGCCTTCTTTACTTGCCTTTATAATTTCTGTGATGCTATTCTTCTCTTTTAATTTAATATTTTACCTTATGCTTTCATTAACAATCTAGTGCATATCTTCTTCTCTTTTCAGTTATTAGTTTTTCTCTTTTCTTGTCATCAACATCCTTCAAAGGAGGGAGACATCAAGGCGACAACAAAAAACCAAGACTTGCATCGATTCTGGGTTTCATCTGTCTCTACCCCTCTTCTCATTTTTTTCCTTTTTCCATCACTTTATTTACTTAGTCTTCACATCGGGTGTACTTCTTTACTTCTTTCTTTTCACATATTCTTATTCTTAAAGAACTTTAACTCCAACCTTCAAGGACTTTTCAACTAGATTAAGATTAGATTTAGATTTTTAATAACCAAGTTTTAAATAACTCTATGGATTTGACTTGTTCTTACCACTATAAAATTCTCCTAAAAATATTTTTAAGTAAGATTAGGTTTTATTATTGTTCATGGTTTAAACAACAACGAAATTTGCAACTATCGAATCGTGAACAATTTGTCACCGATGTAAGTTGTTCTTCTTTTCTTCTATTTTTACTTTATTGAATCAAAGTTACTATTTTTTGTTCTTCTTCTTCTTTTGCTATTCTTCTATCAGGTTTTGATGATAATCCAAATTAAGCCTATAGCATCGAACCTGTCTTGCCATTATAGTGTCGTTGATGGCTTATGGTGATGGATAACCATCTCTATTTTATTTTTTGCCTGCATATGAATTCATAGTTTAAGTATGGAAGCAGGAAAGATTCTATTTGCCATGCTTTGCTCGCCTTCAAGACAAGGTAATGCCAAGGATTCAAGGTAAGTTATCAACCGAAAGAGGTAAGTAAGTACTTTTACGATTTTTCTTCTTCTTTTTTAATTCTTTAGTGTAGATCACCACCAATCACAACTCTCTTTTATTTACCTCTTTAATTCTTTGTACAAACTTTATTTTCCATTTTCTAAAGTCATATTATCCTCCTATATTCCACTTTCTTCTTAACTTCACCATAGATTCATTTTTCTTTTCTTCACA
Source organism: Agave tequilana (assembly GCA_038442645.1). Classification (NCBI taxonomy): domain Eukaryota; kingdom Viridiplantae; phylum Streptophyta; class Magnoliopsida; order Asparagales; family Asparagaceae; genus Agave; species Agave tequilana. The sequence continues at coordinate 88,004 of JAVJIF010032120.1, read as the reverse complement.
AGAATAAAAGAACTTTTAACCATTTTTTGTAACTTACAACACGCTTTCATTGCAAGTCCCTCCCTGTGGATCACGACCCGCATAGCCATTCTATAGTAATAGAATTGAGTACCTTACACTTCTATTCTTAAATTCTAAATTTTGTATTTTTTGTGCAGGTAATACCTCAATCAAATTTTAGCATTGTTATCGGGAGGGACGGTAAGTAACTCTTTTTAATTTACTATTTTAGTTAACATTCTTCTCTTTTCTTATGTACAGGAGGAGACATCAAGAAAATTTTTCTGCAGTGGACATATAGTGACTCTGGACTCTACTCAAGAAAGCAGAGCCCAGAAGCCCTCAGGTTTGCCTCATTCCCACAGCAATAAGAGTAAACTACTAACCTGTTTTTTTTTGCAGGTTAGTTGAATTGCAATGTTAAAGTTTTTATAGCTATTTATTTTCTTATTTAACTCATTGTACATAGTTTTCTAATCTCAACAGTAAATTATTACTTGTAAATACTAAAAAATATTTAGACTTGCATCTGGGCACATATCTATATCGTTACATTTTTTATTTACTGTTGGAGAGTGCTGAAGCCAAGATATGTGTGTATAGCATTTAGTATAAGATTCATTCTTGTATGAAATATTGTTTGAGTGTTACTTTTTTGTTATATACTTGTACACTGCACTAAACTGAATTAAGGGCACGTCCTTAAACAAGATAAGGTGGGGAAGTCATTACCCTCCTTTAGCCCACAAACAATCTCCTCATTCACTAACTCAACCCTAACTTAAAACTGAGTAGATGTTGGCCCTAGGGATGTCTCGGACTCAATAGGAGCTGACCCAAGGGGAAAGATGATTAGAATTTAGCTCTTGCCAAATCGGTGTCAAAGGTGGGATTGAGAAGCGAAACCTCGAAGAATAGTGGTTTGGCATAATTAATCCGTTGCTTAGGCATGGATACCTTCCACTGATCTTGATTATACCCGCCGATTAACTTGTAGTCAGATTCTGTAATATACCCCTGTGGACAGTCTAACCAGATAGGAGTCGTTTAGGTCTAAGGTCTACCCTAACTTAGCTAGAATTTTCTTTGTTTGTTTGCTTGTTTTTATTTTTGTTTTTGTTTTTGTTTTTGTTTTTGACATTTTGGTGACATGAATTATAATTACAATTATTCCTATGCAAATAGTAATCCATACTTTACCCCGACCTTTTTTGACTCAGATATTACCAACCCGGCATATCATTACTTTAACCAACCAAGTATGCCAGATTGGTCTGATCCAAATCAATATATGCCCCAATCCCAATATTATGAATAGGACTGGAATAATCATCACCACTCTTCACGGAGTCAGTGGGGATACAACTCTCCCGAGTCATATGGTCAACCACCTTACCAATATCCTGCTTCATATACTTTTTTTTCGAGAAGAACCAATTGACTAGAAAAAGAGAATTGAAGCCTTAAAAGAGCTTGAGCAGTGAATTCAAAATATGGAAGACTCGAAACCCTATCAAAAATTTCAAATCCAAGATTCTTACTCCATTTCAAGTCCTACAACAAGAAGAAAATATCGACTTAGAAAAGAGTATGGAATCCATGATTCAATTCTAAAGCGATCCTTTCGAAATGATAGAAGTAAGACTTAGTCAATTAGAAAACATGTGTAGGAATGAGGAAACACTCCCTGCCCAATCTTTACTATTCCCTACACTTCTAGCCATATTGATGAAAATTAAGAATCATGGTATCTTGAAGACTTTAATCAAGATTCAATTTTACTACAAAACCTTGAACTTGACCAATATCAACCCATTAACAAATTGGTAAGTTTTCATTTTAATGAAATTGAACTTGAACATGACCGTGAACCCGACCCACATCTTTGTGATTCAATTTCAATTTTTAAATTATGTTGACTCCAGTATCCTTACCCAAGTTGGACCTATTTCTTCAGCCAACATTGATGCCTATTTTCATAGATTTTGAAATTGAACCATATCTTTTAGATAGTCACATTTCATTGATGAGAAAAGTGTGAAATTAAATTCTTGGTTTGGAATCAACTCTTGAATCAAAACCGACTCTCGAACTCAAAATTGATTTTTTCGAGTTAGTAATGGTTCCCGAACCTATCATTCTTGAACCCAAGTCAACCATTCGACCAAGTCACATTCTTTTATTGGACATAGGTATAGACCATAATGACTTCGTGATGATTTTTCAAGATTGGTCATGTATAGAGAATAACTTTCATGATAGGATCTTGTATGATCCTATTCATATTGGGGATTGTAAATATATAAATAGAAAAGCGGTCAATAAAGGTGGGTCCCGTGAACCACCACATTATCTTAATTGGGTAGAACGGTTGGCCAATCCAACCACCACTGGAACTACCACCTTAAGGTAATATTTTTCTTCTCTTTCTTCTTTTTCATGCATTTATGCATTCATTCATACATTGAGGACAATACATGGATAGGTATGGGGGAGGGTTCAAACATAATATAAGGTTTCTTTATATTTAAGAAATAAATAACATTTTCTTTGCTTCTAAAAACTTTTTGAAAAGAGAAAAAATATTTTGAATTAACTTTTTGTACGGAATTAAGTTAAATTTAAGGAATAAGAGAATCATAATTATGATTTCTTATACTTAGTCAAAATAAGATTATTTGTTTGATTTCTAAGAATAAGAAGAAAATTTGAAAAAGTAATTTAGTCTTAATTTTTACCTTGACGAAATAGGCATGTTTTATATACTTGCACACTTAGGGTTCAAAAACAAAGATTCTTATGCTTTATAAAAAAAATAAAAGAAAAAGAAATATATATATTTATCAAAAATTCTCTGATTAAGCTAGGCATTTGTGTCTCATAAAACATAAGTATTCATACTTAAAAGTGGCCCATCTTATAAATAAAAAACTCTTAGTTTTGTAGCCTTGTTTGCTCGAGTCCTTAAGTCCTTGGGGTGTTTCTCACACAATGTCCTAAGATCGTCTGGTTTGGGAGTTACTGATCAAAGGTCCGTTACGTGGGCAGATTAGAAAGCCTAATAGAACTAAGGGACAATACCACCAAAAATATAAATAAATAGGCATAAGGGTCCGAGTCAAATTCACTCTCACAAAGATGCATATGACCTAGGTAAAAATAGACTAGATGAGAGATATTGTTTGACTCTTTACTTTGATTGATAACAAGTTTTTGAATAGAGACAAAGTTTAGGAATGAAAATTTTGATTTTCTGTAACTTATAAATTACTTAAAATTTTACAATAATACTTCAAATATTTTCTCTTTTTCAAAATGCTTTTCAAAAATTCTAACATTTTGTTTCTCTTTCTTTATGGATTTTGTGAGTGTAATCCACTAAAAACTCACATGCGACAAAACTCGTCCTCTAGGGGTAACCTAGAGGTTTAACGGCTTGTTGCACATGCTTAGTGTAACTGTGCCTACGAAAGTGAGCTAGTAGCTCTGTTTAAACTTTTATTTATTTGCTCGAAGACGAGCAAAATATAGTTGTAGGGGTGTGATCGTTCACATATTTTTATATTTTTCATTACACTCCTACATTTATCGTGTAATAAATCTGCTAAATTCTTTGTCTTAAATATCTATTTTGCAGAAGATAATCATGGATAGAAAGAAGATATAACCAAATAAGACCCGGTTAAATCTAACTTAATGGAATCTATTTGGTTAACCGAGGATAATCCCAGATCTAGTTAAGTAAAGTCAGCTTTTGAGGATTTATTTGGTTAGTTGAAGATTAAACGAGGATAGTATCAACTCTAGAGCCCAAACTGAAAATCTATCAAGAAATAAAGGAAATTTGAGAGATTTGAGGCTTGTGCACCTGGATGTGGCCACATCCAGGCCGCGGAAATGTAGCCCAACGCATTTTCGTGACATTACAGTTGAGATACGGGGAGCGCTTGCTCCCCCTATCTGTATACTCTCTCCCCCTCTCCATTCCAGCTATAAATACATGCAATTTTGATGAAGAATGGGATGATTTAGCAGAGAGTATATGCTAGGTTGTACTTTAACTTGTAACTTAGATTTTTACTTTTATTTTATGTAATTTTTATTTTTTTCTTTATGTAACTGAGATTAGAGGAGTTCATAAAGTAATAAGAGTGAAGCTTGTACTGAGGGTGAGATCGGTATAAGTTGCTGTTCTTTTCTCCTATTTTTACTTTATTGAATCAAAGTTACGTTTTATGTTGCTATTCTTCTCTTACTCTTCTTCCATCGGGTTTGATGATAATCCAAATAAAAATCGAACCTGCCTTGCCATTGCAAGTGTCCTTGATGGCTTATGACTGTTATGGGGGCTCGTAACAGTCATATAATCAATCAAAGGGAGAGGCTCGCTGTGTTGTGTGATGGATGGGACAGTAGTGACTTCCTCAAGAAGAGGAAGCGTGACAAGTAGGTCTCCTGCCGGCATGTGTACAGTGAACTGGTACATGTGTGGATCAATCGATGCTGGTAGATGCAGGTGTGTAAAACATGGTCACCAGTTCGGGACAATAAAAGCATCGGTCTCAGTGTTGTCGTACACTAGGAATACCAATTCCTTGCCCTAATTCTCTCTAAAAATACATGCCCATAACCATTCACATCACATAAAATCCGCCCAAAATCTTTCTCAACAAAAATTGATGGTGCCATACTATGAATTTAAGATCAAAGCAGTAAAAAGGAGAGATTTAGAATTCGAACCACCCCCGGAATTCGTGGGGGGAAGAAATTTGGTCTCTGTAGTGGTTTCAGGAAGATCGATGAAGATGTTGGCACCCGATCTGCTAGCTGTGCTTCAGATCGACTGGTGAGGAAGTTTTCAGCACGCGAAGGAATCTCAAAGTTTGCGCGGAAGCTCGGCAGAAGCCGCGGGTTTGCGGCAGATCAGAGAGATCTGGGGAGGAGAAAAAAATGGTGGCGGCGCTTTAGGAGAGAAGTGCAGATCTGAAAATATTTTCGCTGGTGAGGGAGAAAGTGTGTGGAAGAGGGGTTATTTATAGGAAGGGAAAGAACTTTAGAATCCCACTTCTATCCCTAGGTTAAAAACGAATTTACCTAGGTATTTGGAAGTTTTGAAAAGAGCTTGACCCTAGGGACTTGGAATATGAAGAATCCTAGGAATTTAGAAAGATTTTGAATTTGGAAAGTGTGGAAACTCCTTTATGCATAAAAATCCCTCCTTTATTTTTATTTTTATTTTATTTTTTTATTAATTTCTAAAAGAAGTGTAAAAGAAAGAAAATCTAAAAACTCTAAGTTAGTAAAGAAGGAGAAAAATTACCATAAGGTGGTGGTTCCGGTGGTGGTCGGATTGGTCCACGAAACATGGCCCAATCATCTTTGCGTTGGGTTTTGAGGAACCCACAGAAATATCATGAATATGACCCACTAAAAGATGAATCCATTAAGGATCTTTATTAAGTACATGACCCCATCTAATTTCCATTTTTTCCAAATATTTCGGAGTCAAATTTATCAATCACCTTGTCCAAGAACGGAGTATGAAAGAATGGAATGATTGATTTGGACTGGGAAATATGGGAACTAATACCGACTCAGGAAAAATACTTAGTTAAGTAAAGATTCGGGAGTCGATATCGGTTCAGGAAGTGGGTCCAAATCAAAAGATAAAGCTCAGGTCCACATTTATTTCCCCATGATGAAATGTGACTATCTAAGATTAGTGATTCAAGTTCAGGAGGGTTGGGAATCAAAACTGACTCTAAAATGTTGCTCAAATTGGGTAACATAACAGGAGTCAATAATGATTTAGGAATTTGAATTAGATCACAAGGTTGAGAGTCAAAGTCACATTCCATATTGAGTTCAATTCCACAAAAATGAGAACTTGCCAATTTATCAATAGGATCTTAAAAAGGTATAATTGGTCAAGTTCGACATGATCCTTAAAGATGGTGATTCAACTTCATTGTAAATTGGGAAAGGATCCAATGTCGACTCTGAGAAAAGATTGAAATCAGGTAAAGATACCGGAGTCATTATTGAATCAGAAAGAAGGATCGAATCACTAAGTTGGGGTTCAAGATCACATTCCTCATGTAGTTCAAATAAATGTGAACTTGCCAATTTATCAATGGACTTTCAAAAGTATGGAATTGGGCAAGTTCAATGTGATCATCATGAAATATTGGTGATTCAATTTCACAATGGATAGGAACTGGATCCAATTCTGACTCGGGAAATGAAGTGAAATCATGTGAAGACACCGGAGTCATAATTGAATCAGAAAGGAAAATTGAATCATCAAGTGGAAGTTCAGGATCATGTTCATGTTCAAGTTCAATTTCAGTAAAAGGAAAACTTGCCAAAATGTCAATGGGATCTGAAGTTTGGACAAGTTCAGGTGGACAAGCTGAAATTGAATCTTGATTTCCAAGGCTACATGACTCTTTGGCTTGGACAGAATGGTTAGTGACATTAGAAATAGGATGAAGAGCTTGGATCATCAAATCTATGTCACGGTTTCTAGCATTTGAGCATGAGTCATGTCTTCAAGCATCTTTTCAAAATTGATGATTTCATTATTTTGATGAAAAGATGAAGTGTTGTCTTGGAAGTGATGATGAAATTGTGAGTCAAAAATGTGTGGTGATGTAAGAGTGGACTCACACAAGAAATCTTTACTCGTTTCCATGGCAAATGGTTGTTCATTAGAAAAAGGTGTAACTGAGTAAGACTCTTGAAAAATATGGTGGAATTGGAGAGGCAAATGATTTTTGAAGTTGTTGCTCGACTCTCTGTAAATTGGCTTCTATACTCTTAAGTATCTCCGATTTTTCTTCAATTGGCGGAGTATAAGAAGGAGTATATGAAGCGGAATCGGGAAATGAATATTGTGGATATTGTGGACTTGGTGGGAATGGTGGACAAGGAGGTTGATAATTAAACTCGGGGACTGGAATCCCCAATTACTCGGTGAAGAGTTGAAATTATTATGGAAATTATAATTATTAGATGGGGGGTATGGGTCATATTGATTCGGATAAGGCCAACCCGGTGTATGTGGTTGGTTCATATTGTAAAACACCGGGTTGGAATTATCCGAATATGGTGTGAAATATGGATTATTATTAGAATGGAAAGAATTGTTGAATGCCATATCACACAAAAATCACAAACAAAAAAAGAAAATCAAACAACAAACCAAAAAGAAAAAATCAAAACCAAGCCAAAAGATTGGTTGACCTAGACCTAGACGACTCCTAACTGATTAGATCGTCCACGGGAGGTTTAGTGTAGACGTAGACCACAAGTTAATCAGCCAGGGAAGGGCAAGGTTGGTGGGAGGTTTCCGTCAGAGACGTTCCTTAATTAAGTAACCAGCAACCTTCGGGCTTTCGGCCCTCAATCCCTTTCCTAGACACTGATTTTGCAAGAGTCTATTTCCAACACTTTTCCCCCTTAGGATAATCTCCTAGATGAGTCCGAGATGTCCCTAGGGCCAACATCTATTTTTTTATTAAATTAGGCTTAGGTTAGTGAGTGCGTGGATTGTGGTTTTCGGGCTAAGGAAAGGGTAATGAACTCCCCCACCTTATCTTATTTATGGGTTATGCCCTTAAAATGAATTGTGCAAGTGTACAAAAATATAACTAGAATTCACTCAAAGCATGAAAATCAAGCAAGAGATGATTCCTAGTCTATATGCAATGCAAAACGTACCTTGCCTCCAGCACTCTTCAACAGTAAAAGTAAATGAATTGAAAGACACGTGCCTAGAATGCAAATGTCTAAACAATTTTTAACAATTTCAACCAATTTTTTACTGTTGATTAAATTAGCAGGTAATAGGTGAAAAATACAGGATTTCAAGTATAGCAGCAGATGTATTTTGCAGAATCAGAGCCCCTGCAGAAAATTTGTAAGTAGTGATCTCAGTTCTGCCGCAGATCCGCGGCAAAAAAACCAGGATTCCGCGGCAAAACTGAGGGATCCTGGTCTCTGCTTTCGAGAGCAGAGGCCCAGGTCCACTTATATGTATACTGCAATGCAAATTTTCCTGTTTTCTTCTCCTATAACCTTCAACAGAGAAGAAGATTCGTTTAGTTCTTCACTTTAAAGAAAATCCGTTGCTCTCCCTGGCAACGGCGCCAAAAATTGATTAGACAGGAAAGGTGTATGTAAATGTGTTTGATGTATCCTTTCTATCTCCGCTATAGCCTAAGGCTATACCGAGTCGATTCTCAGGGAGAACTAGCGATAGAAGCGTTACGAATCGTAGTGAAGAAATATAAACGAAGTGTCTTCTATGCTTAATAGAATAAAACAATCATGGAACAAGAAATACAAGAAGTGGAAGAATTGTTCATGATGAGAATTGAAAAGAGATCAAGAATAGAATTGCTTGGAAAGAAGCAAACCATGACTAGCTTACCTTACTACCTTACCAAAGCTTACCAAACTCCGTGATAGTGAAAGCGTGCCTCATGTTGTCACTCCATAGGCGTAGGTTTCGTCTTGTGTGTTGATCTAATTACTTTCCCATTGCATGAAGGGTGGTTTTACCCATCGGAGAAGAGAAGACCATCCAACTAGCAAGATGAACTAAAGCAATCACCCATGAGTTAGTGAAGATGGCAAGGCTAGTGGTTAGCTAGTACATGGAGAAAGAATTAGCTACAAGCCATTGCACAAGAAAAGCAAAGCATGAAATAAAAGCAAAGCATGAAGTAAAATTGCAAGTAAAGAAAAGAAAGCAAGTAAAGAAAGCAATTAAACTAGAACCAAGCTCAAGTAGAGTTGAAGAGAATGGATCAATCCTTGCATTGCTTCAAGTTGTCACTCCTTGATTGTACAAGCTCTCTCTCTTACAATCTCTCTCTTGCAAAGTATCTAGGGAAGAAGAGGAAGGAGAACTAAAAACCTAAAGAAAACCTAAGAAAATACATGCAACTAATCTCTAATCTCCTCCTCTTGCTGTTCAGTTTCTGCTCGTAGGTCAGGTGCAGGTATTTATAGGCTGAGAGAGAAGCTTCGAGATCCCTTTCTGTTGGCGCAAAATCCGGATCTCAACAACCCTATAACTGCCGCCAGGGCGCGGCAAGGCGCGGCAAGGCTGTGGCCGTTGGGTAACAACTTTCTGGTACAAAGTTGTTACAAGTTTGTTAGCCACGTGGACCTTCTGGAATCTGGAGTTGTTATGTGGATCTCTCTCTGATTCTGGATTAGATTTGGGCTTTATCTTGGCTTTGAATTTAATCACTTTAATTATTGCTAATTAAAGTGATTATTGGGCTTTCTCTCCATTTGAGTGTATACCTGCAAATATATAGAGAAGATTAGTAAAAATCATGTATTTATTAACTAAATGCATGGGAATTATGTGGTAAAATATGCAACATTGGATACCAATCATTGGGGTTCAAGATCATATTCATTGTCAAGTTCTATTTCAGAAAAGGAAAACTTTCCAAAATGTCAATGGGATTTGAAGTTTGGACAAGTTCAGATGAGCGTGCTGAAATAGAATCTTGATTTCCAAAACTACATGACTCATCGGCTTTACAGAGTGGCTAGTGACACCAGATCTGGTCAAACGGTGAGAACGTAGAGATTCGACATCATATCTATGTCACGATTTCTAGCATTTTGAGCATGAGTCATGGCTTCAAGCATCTTTCCATAATTGATGAATTCGTTGTTTTGATGAAAAGATGAAGTGTTGTCTTGGAAGTGATAGTGAAATTGTGAGTCCATCAGATTTGGGATTTGTGTTTGGACTCACGCATACTCATTTCCAAAATTGATGGTGCTTTATTTTGGATTGGTGGAATTAAGTATGTATCTTGAAAATATTGTGGACTGGGTGGAGAAGGAGGACAAAGTGGTTGGAAATTATACTCGGGGTAAGTGAATCCCCACTGACTCGGTGAAGAGTTGAAATTATTATGAAAATTATAGTTATTAGATGGGGGGTATGGGTCATATTGATTCGGATAAGACCAATCCGGCACACTAGGTTGGTCAAAGTTATGGTATGCCGGGTTGGTAATATCCGAAAATGAAGTCGGTGTGTAATATGGATTATTATTGAAGTTGGAAAAATTGTGATTATAAGCCATATCACACAATGAAATACAAACAAAAAGAAAAACAAACAAGTAACAAACAAAAAAGAAAAAAAATTCTAACCTAAGTTAGGGTAGACCTATGACCTAGACGACTCCTAACTGATTAGACCGTCCACGGGAGGTTTAGTGTAGACTTTGACCACAAGCTAATCAGCCAGGTAAGGTCAAGGTTGTTGGGAGGTTTTCCGTCAAAGACGTTCCTTAATTAAGTAACCACCAACCTTCGGGCTTTCGGCCCTCAATCCCTTTCCTAGATACTGATTTTGCAAGAGTCAAATTCCAACACTTTTCTCCCTTAGGATAATCTCCTAAGTGAGTCCGAGATATCCCTAGGGCCAACGTCTACTTTTTTGTTAAGTTAGGCTTGGGTTAGTGAGTGCTGGGATGGTGATTTTCGGGCTAAGGAAAGGGTGATAAAATCCCACCTTATCTTTTTTATGGGTAATGCCCTTAAATTCGATTTGTGCAAGTGTACGATATCAACAAACAAGGTTCACTCAAAGCGTAATTAAATCAAACAAAGAGTGAGTCCTAGTCAATATGCAATGCATACGTACCTTGCCTCCAGCACTCTTTAACAGTAAAAGTAAAGGAATTGAAAAGATACGTGCCTAGAATGCAAATGTCTAAACAATTTTAACGTTTCAACCAATGTTTTACTGTTTATTATAATTAGTAGGAGTATGGTGAAGCATACAAGAAAAGAATTATTGCAGAAGCTGTATTTTGTAAAGCTGAAGACCCTGCAGAAAACTTGTCAGTAGTGAACTCAGGATTGCCGCAAATCTGCGGCTGGGGCCGAGATTCTGCGGCAAAACTGAGGGATCCTGGTCTCTGCTTTCAAGAGCAGAGGCCCAGGTCCACTTATATGTTACTGCAATACTATTTTTCTGTTTCTTCACCTGTAACCTGCAATAGAGAAGAAAAGCGTTTAGTTCTTCACTTTAAACCAAAAACCGTTGCTCTCCCCGGCAACGACGCCAAAAATTTGATTAAGACGGGAAAGGTGTTGTATTGTGGAGTATAATTTGCACACAAAATATATTCAATAAAAAGAGATAAGGTTTAGATTCAACCTCAAGTGCTTTGATCACTCCACAAATGTATTCCAAATGATTAATGTACCCTTTCTATCTCTGTTATAGCATGGGCTATACCGAGTCAATTCTCAGGGAGAGCTTGCGATGGAAGCGTTACGGTTGGTAGTGAAGAAAAGAAAACGAAGATTCTTCTTTGTCTTAAAAGAATAAAATTGAATTGGAGAAAGAAGTAAAAGAATTGGTGGATTTGTTCATGATGAAAAATGAAAAGAAATCAAAAGGAGATTTGCTTGGAAATAAAACTAAAAGAATGAAAACTTTGTAGAAGATTGAAGATGGAAAAAAACCATGACTAGCTAATCTTACTATCTTGCTAAAAACTTACTAAACTCTGTGATGGTGAATGGCAAAGATTTGTCTTGCGTGTTGGTCTAATTACTTTCCCACTTGAATGATGGGTGATCATTCTTGGACTTATTTTGTAGCCTCATAGATGTCATTGGCCTACAATTAGACTTTCAATAATGGAATCAAAAGAGCTACACTCAAGGGATGCTAAGGAAGAAGATACAACATTCATTAATGGAAGTAAAGAAGTTGTACAACAAATAGCATATTGGTGATTCATCTCCATGTTCCATCACGGCACTTGTTCTAAAGACAAGGCTCTAAATGAGGCACACATGAATCATATGGAGAATTACAACAAGATATAGCCAAGCATGAACGTAACCCATCGGAGAAGAGAAGGCCATACAACTTGCAAGATTAAAGATAGCAATCACCCATGAGTTAGTAGTTAGCAAGGTTAGTGGTTAGCTAGACATGAGAAGAATTAGCTACTAGCCACTACAATAAAAGAAAAGCAAAGCATGAATAAAATTGCAAGTAAAGTAAAGTTAGAATTAAAGAAAGCAAGTATACTAGAAAAAGCTCAAGTAGAGAGAAGAGAATGGATGAATCCTTGCTTCACAAGTTGTCACTCCTTGGTGTACACAAGCTTTCTCTCTCTTACAACTCTCTTTTGCAGAATTTCTAGGGAGGAAGAAGATCTAGAGCACTACAAAAATCCTATAGAAAAATCCTACAAAAATACAAGCAACTAATCTCTAATCTCTCCTCTCTCTTCCACCGTTCTCTCAAGCCCTGGTCCTGTATTTATAGCCTCAGAGAGAAGTCTCCAGAACCCGAGACAGCTGGCAGAATCTGGGGCTCAACGACCCCAGATCTGCGGCAGATCCGCGGAAAATGCGGTGGAATTGCTGCATTTTCAAGGCCGTTGGGCAACAGAATTCTGTTGCTCGTTTGTTACGAGTTTGTTAGCCACGTGGACCTTCTGAAAGTGTGAGTTGGCGTGGCGCGTAGAATTCTCTAGATCCTGAGCTCAAACTTGGGCTCTTTTTGGGCTTTTGAATTAATCTCCTTTAATATTGCTAATTAAAGAGATTTTGGGCTTTTTCTCATTTCAGATGTGGACCTGCAAAAATAGAGAGAAGATGATCAAAAATCATATTTTTATTGACAATATGCATGGTATGGAAGCGGTAAAATATGCAAATATGTATAACAATCACTGCGCAACAAGAGGACAGCTTAATGTCTATTCTAGAGAGACATAGGGAAGCCATTGGATGGACAATGAAGGATATCAAAGGGATAAGTCCAGCCATAGTTCAACATAGAATCCATTTAACCGATGAAGCGACTCCTAGAAGGGACCCACAACGCAGGCTTAACCCACTTATGCAAGAAGCAGTAAGAGTGAAAATTTTAAAACTATTAGATAATGGGATCATTTATCCCATTTCTGATAGCCGATGGGTTAGCCCTGTTCATGCGGTCCCGAAAAAAAGCTGGCTTTACGGTGGTTGAAAATGAACAAAAAGAGTTGGTACAAACAAGACTGCCTTCCAAGGTTCGTATTTATATCGACTATAGAAAATTGAATGCAGCCACCCGTAAAGACCACTTCCCGCTACCCTTCATCGACCAAATGCTTGAACGCTTAGCTGGACATGAGTACTATTGCTTCCTAGATGGGTACTTGTGATACAATTAAATCCCCATTGCTGCAGAAGATCAGGAAAAGACCACGTTCACCTGCCCGTTCGGAACCTTCGCTTATCGATGCATGCCCTTTGGATTGTGCAAAGCTCCCGCAACATTCCAATGGTGCATGCTCAGTTTGTTCTCCGACATGGTAGAACGTTTTCTTGAGATTTTCATGAATGACTTCTCCATCTATGGAGATTCATTTGAATAATGTCTTCATCATCTTGAGTTGGATCTGCAAAGATGCAAGGAAAAGAACCTAACTCTGAACTGGGAGAAATGTCACTTCATGATGAGACAGGGGATTGTCCTAGGCCATGAGATTTCTAGAAGAGGCATTGAAGTGGACAAGGTGAAAGTTGAAGTGATTGCTAAGCTTTCACCACCCAAAAGCATGAAGGATATTAAATCCTTTCTAGGGCATGCTGGGTTCTACCGACGGTTCCTTAAGGAATTTAGCAAGATCGCTAGGCCCTTAACAAACCTGCTCGCAAAGGACGTGCCATTTGATTTTAACGATGAATGTTTCAAGTCATGGGGGAAGTTTAAGTAAGAACTTATTTCTGTGCTATTATTCTGCTCCTAATTGGGCACAACCATTTGAAATCATGTGCGGTGCCTCTGATTTTGCTATTGGCGCTGTTCTAGGATGGAGCATAGACAATAGGCAGCACGTGATTTAATACTCGAGTAGGACCTTGAATGACGTCCAACAGAATTATATAACGACTGAGAAGGAATTCTTGGCCGTTGTCTTTGCATTAGAAAAGTTACGGCCCTACTTGTTAGGCTCGAAGACGGTGATTTTCACGAATCACTCGACACGAAAATACCTCATGACCAAGAAGGAAACAAAAGCCCGACTGATTCGGTGGATCCTTTTGCTTCAAGAATTTGACTTGGAAATTCAGGATAAACGAGGTATAGAAAATGTGGTCGCTGATCATCTATCACGAATTCTGAAGGCACCCATCATACAAGCTCCGATCAACGAGGATTTTCCAGATGAGCACATCTAGGCCATTTTCAAGGAACCCAGGTATGTGGACATAGTCAACTACCTGGCCATTGGACAATTACTCACTGACTGGATAAAGCAAGACCATTGTTGTTTCTTTGCCCAAGTATGGTACTTCTTCTGGGAAGAGCCGTATCTTTTTAAGTATTGTCCCGATCAGATTATTCGACGATGCATTCCAGATGAAGAACATAGGAGTATGCTAAGCTTTTGCCATGAACTTGCATGCGGAAGACACTTCGGTCCCCGTAAGACTGCAGAGAAAGTTTACAGAGTGAGTTTTACTGGCCCACTTTGTTTAAAGACTCATTCTACTTTTGCAAGACATATGCAAATTGTCAGAAGATTGGAAAATTTTCAAGAAGAGACATGATGCCCCTGAACCCGATCCTGGAGATTGAAATTTTTGATGTTTAGGGTATCGACTTCATGGGACCATTCCGAATTCCTTCGGCAACCAGTTTATTTTAGTTGCTATAGATTACGTCTCTAAATAGGTAGAAGCTATGCCAACTACACTAATGACAATAAAGTGGTTGTCAAATTTCTCAAAGAAAATATATTCTCCCGATTTGGCACCCCCAGAGCGATAATTAGTGATAATGGATCGCATTTCTGCAATAGAGTTTTTGAAGTTCTGATGCGAAAATATTCCATCAATTACAAGTTATCTACTCTGTATCATCCCCCGACAAATGGGTAGGTCGAAGTTACCAATCGACAGATCAATCTCATTTTAGAAAAGACTGTCAGATAAAACTGAAAGGATTGGTCGGTCAAACTCAACGATGCATTGTGGGCTTACCGCACTGCTTTTAAGACAGTCCTGGGGATGTCTCCTTACAGAATCAAATTCAGAAAAGCCTGTCATTTGCCAGTCGAGTTAGAACACTGTGCACTATGGGCCCTTAAGCAACTCAATTTTGATCTGACTAGGGCTGGTAAGCTAAGGAGACTGCAGATCTCAGAATTAGAAGAGATACGAAATGACGCCTACGAGAACGCTCGGATCACCAAAAGCAGGACGAAACTTTTTATGACCAGATCATAAACTGGAAAACTTTACCCCCAGGCGACAAGATTCTGCTATACAACTCTAGGCTTCACCTTTTCGCGGGGAAGCTGAAGACTCGTTGGTCTGGACCATTCATTGTGCACACCGTTTTCCACACGGATTTGTGATTATTGTCGATCCTACGAACAACACGGAATTCAAAGTCAATAAGTAAAGACTGAAGCCCTTTTTGACTACTGAGCCTGCATCACTGGCTGATAGTGTGCTGACTCTTTTTGCCCCGTCATAAACCTAACCACAGCCATCCATACTGCAACTAAAATATATAGATAATAATTAAAAATAAAAAATAAAAAAAACTTTACTTATTATTTATATGCTTACCCCTTCTATATTTTTTGACCTTTCTTTAGCCTATTCGCACTTGGCCGGCCCGAGTCAATGAAGGTGGTAACATCATTTTTTCACCTATATTATTGCATTCCTTGAGGTCAGTGCATTAGATGGTGTGGGGGGGTGCTAACACTTTCACTTTTTCTTTTTCTTTTTCTTTTCCTTTTTACTAAAAAAAAATCTCCAGAATAAAATTTTTTTTCATACTCTTTATAAAAATACCAAAAGGCTGTAAGAATTAAGGGAACCTTATTAAGGAATCTTTATCCTAAATAAAAATGAAATATTGATTTGACTAAGAGTTGGGAGGGATAAGGAAAATAACTTATACCTTTTATTTCGCCTTAGTAGAATATGCATAAACCACACACAAATGCTTGAGATTTAGAGACACAACTCAGAAAAAAAATGCTGGATAATTGTGGCTAAGAAGCATGATTACTTACACAAAAAAAACAACAATAAATATATATAATATATAAGTAAATCTTGATTGCGTGGCCTACTCTACTTGCATATTTGACCTGAGGGGTATTTTTCACCTGGTGCCCTAAAACCATCTGGTTTGGGAGTCATCGATTTGACATGTGTTACATAAGTAAAGTAGAAAGCCGAATGAAACCAAGAATAATAGATTAATATTAATAAAATTAAATGATATTCAAAGTTGAGTTGAAAATTTTCAAGCACAGCACACTTACACTTTATGCATATCTATCTAAAGCAAAATAACAGAATGAGTTAGAATTACAAAATCCTTTCTAAATTTAAAGAAAAAATATATTTCTTCTTTTATAAAGGCTAACGTATATGAGAACTTATGAGGGTTGAACCTAATTCTTACACCATTCGATCATTTTTACTTAGATGATTGACAGTTCTTTTTCTTGAAAGAGGTTTACTAACAACTAAATATTTTTCTTCACTTACTGGATTTTGTGGGTGCAATCCACTGAAAATCCTCAGGAGACAACACTCCTCCTCTTGGGAAAACCTAGAGGTTTAAACGCTTATTGCACATGCTCAGTGCAATCGCGTCACCTACGAAAGTAGTGTAATAATTTTTTATTGTTGTTTTGCTCGAGACGAGCAAAAAGATAAGTATGGGGATGTGATTAGTCTCTAATTTGCATAATTTTATCACATTCGCATATTTATTTGATATAAAATTCTTCTAATAAAACTTTACTTGCTTGATCCTAAGTCCATGGTGTGCAAATGAAGAAGAAGACCCTAAATCACCATTTAATGGGTGATTAAAGGCCTACCAAGTAGCTATTGACCTTAGGAAGGAGATTTTGTCAGCTCAGGACATCAAATCCAGAATCCAGAAGACCCAGCTGATAGGAGACAGAAGGGACGACACGCTGCCCGAAGCCAGGCACGCGCCGCACTGGCTGGACCGCGGAAACGCGACCTGGTGCTTTAGGCCAGGGGTTGTCTCCCTGGCCCCCTTTCCCCTGGTATCTATAAATACCCCCAGGGTTCTTCAGTTGGGGATATCCAGAGCTTTAGGATCTTTATGTTAGTTTGATTTTAGAGTTGTAATTGTTGTTGTTTTCTTCTTGTTGTTGTTGTTTAGCCATTAGAGTGAAGAGAGAGAGTGTGTAAAAGTTTTATTTGGAGGGTGACAAGCTAATACAAGTAATTACTTCTCTTTCTTCTTTCCATTTACTAGTTGCTTTCATTTGCTTCTATCTCTTGTTTTAGTGTAACTCCATTTCTCTTTACCTCTTCTCTCTTGTTGTTTCATTTACTATCATGTCTAGCTAACTTTTCATTGTATGGCTAAATAACTACTAATCACTAATCTCTAACAACTTGATTGATAACCCAAATGAGTCAATAGTGTCAAACAAGCCTTGTGCAAATGAGAGCTATGATATCTTAAGACGAGGGTTCTAACTCTAACTTACTTACAAGTATTAGCTCTCTTATATTTTATGCTTAACGGGTTTTTGATGATCTATAAAGTTTAAATTTTTCTTATTTTTGTAAGTTAGAGATTTTCTTTTTAACTTTGCCGATACCATTAGTGCACTTGTGTCTTCCCGTATTCTCACCTTCAATTGGATCTTGATAAGGGAATGTCCAAGTTTTTGCCGTATAAAGCTAAAGTTAAAGGAAGAACTTTCACTCAATTTTCACATGAATAGTTCTTATGCATTAGGGTTGTGCTTGCCTATGATCTATCGTGTGGCCACATCTTCAAAAAGTTAGAGATTGATAAGGGCACTTAGTAGAAAGTTAAGTCATGCATTTTTACCATCTAGAAAAATCACTTTTACAAACCACCAAATCATTCTAAAACAATCTTTGAAACTAACTTATTTTCATTTTCAAATTCTTTAACTGAAATAAGGAACTTTCTCTTTTCTTGAACAACGAAGCCGTAACAAGCTTTCATTGCTCTCCCTCCTTGTGGATACGACCCGTAGAACCACTTTGCTACTACGAAAGAATCGCAAAAGCAGTAACATCGACCCACATTCCTTTACCTATTTTTGTGCTTGCTTTTTGCCGATCACAGTGCACTATACTCTCGGCCCATTGAATAGTCTTTTCGGGTCAGCCAGGGGATTGGATGGGAATGTGAGTCTGCAGTTCCAGGGGCAGGCTTCTTTATGCAGTAAAAAGAGCAGTCCTGATTGCGACGTCCTGATTCATAATGGAGATAGCGCACGATGAGGAGTATAATGACCATTGCTCCTCTAGAAGATCGTGATCGAAAAATTTACCGAAAGCCCAGCTTCATGTTTGGGGATAGGCGCAGCAGTTGTTAGTTGGAGAAGGGCAGTGGATTTTCACTTTAAATGATGAAAAGTATTATCTTCTATCTAGCAAGCATCACTTGCCACAATCTTTCTTCCAGTATGTGATGAAGCCTAGAAAGATGAACTGGCGGGTGACCCGGACCACTGACTTGGTCCATGTGGGAATCCTGATAGCTTCCTCCCACGGTTACAATCGAGCAGGTCCCCTCGGTGCATACTAGGTCTACACTCTGGGAACGTTCTACAAGACATCCCGGTGGGGGAGAACCCGGCCATGACCTAGACTTTCAGCAACCAGTTTCTAAAGGTCAGTGATAATTATCTAGCGACGGACTTCAAGGCCCCTGGTTGGATTCATCCTCCGAAGGCCTGATGGAAGAACTTGACCTTGTAAGTCTTGGCTCACTTCGGAGAGGACTGGAAAGACTCGGACCCCGCGAAGCTGTTAGGGCCACATGCTACGTGATTTAGATAAGCCTTGCAAATTTCTACGCCATCTTTGAATTGTACTGCCCAGCCACAGGGACTTTCTTCACTCCCATGGGCAAGCTGGGCATGGTTTTGCACGAGATGTGGGAGGTCTCTGCCTTGCCAATGGGATTTCTTCCCTATTAGGAGTACTCTTCCCTATTTCAAGACTTACAGAGAGCTGATGTGTCACTTCTACATCTGCTTGGATGTGCACAGTAGTTACAAGGGAAGCTTAAAAAACTTAAAGAGTTGGGTAGATTATCTATTTCCCACTCTAGAGAAGCTCCCGAAGAAGCTCGATTCGGGGTGGTGGAGGAGGATATCCTTCGAATGATGAGGAAGCATGACCACGAAGACGTCGTTTTAGAATAAGACGATGGTATCTACGAAAGGGCGATACTTTCAAGAGTTTCCATCATCAGGCCGGTCAACCGATATCCCGGAAGGCACTTTTGGCCGGCTTTCTGTCGGTTAGTTGAAGATGTGTGTAGTATCGTCTCCTTCCAACGATGATATTTTCCTGACGACACTGCTTTAGGTCGTTCGCTTGGTGCATGGTCGCTCTCTAGGGCTACTTCTGGCTATAGTATGTTGCATGCAACGAGGTCTTCGTGCACTGACAGAAGCCTTCTATAGGCCATCCACCACGAAGAGGGGTAAAGAAACAGTTTTACCTCGTGACGGGCCAAACTCTAGGGTTGGATTGCCATACACCTATTTGATGGCATGATTTTCTCTGCATTGTCCAGCGATCATCCAACCCAGGGAAGAGCCTCCAGAGGGTATTCGGATTGCGCACCTTCACCGGTTCAAAGGGTCTTCATGAGAACGGATCTATGTGGTTGAGGTCTTCAAACTGCTGTGTCGCCATGACGTGTACAGCTTTTTTTGATGTTTCCCCTACATTCGAGACGCTGGTCATGGTCAAGAGTTCAAGGATGCTGAGATGGCAGAACATCACTAAACCGCGGTGTGTTCGAGTGGCTAATAAGCATCAGACCTTCTCACTTGGTGTACCAGAGTGGGGACATATGCTACCTGGAACCGTATGTTCCCAGCTATTTTGCTCGCCAGTTTGGATACGACCAGCTTTACGTCAGCAATCCAAACACCAACTTGGCCTTCATGGGGAGCCTAATCGATGGTGCTCGAGCTTGGTAATATTTTATTGCCAGTTGCACTGAGGAACGGTTGTGCATGTCGTTAAGAACTCCGAACCTACTGATGGCTTTGGGATTCTGCCAGTGGTACAAGACCTCCAATTCTGCACCAACTAGGTTCAATATTAACTCCTTCAGCTTGATGAGGATCTCTCAGCGGATGAAGCAGAAAGTAACTGCACAAGGGGAGGGCAAAAGAGTTCGAGTGCCAGACCTTCCTGAGTTTATTGCTGCCGCTGATAGTGAAGCTTCTGATGCTAAAATCCCTCGTTTTGAGGATGTTGCTAGCCCTGAGGTACCACAGGATGTTCCTGGTGGGGTAGGTATGGCTCCCATGGAGAAAGTAGAGATGGAAGAGGAAGAAGAGGAAGACCCATACGTCCACTTCAAGCAGAAGCGAGAGGGCAAACCTCGCAGGAAGAGGGTGGTAAAAAAACCTCGTAACCATACTCGGTTATTACTGAGAGCATATTAGTTATGATCGCTTCTCCTCCTGCCCCGTTAATTATAAAATTATCGGCGCAGAAGAAAGCAACAGAAAAGGCTGGCACAAGCTTGGGTAAGATCAGTTCCCATTTGCAAGATTTTTTTTTATTCTCTCTTCTCGTGCAGCTAACTTGTTAATTTGGGATACAGGAACCGAGGTCGCAGGGAAATAAGGGGATTACTACGATCCATTGTTCACTTACAAGGAGGGTGATGAAGTTAGTTACTTCGTCTCTGATGAACCCGAGGGTTACGCAGCCGACGTCAGTCCCTCCGGTGCTGGCGAGGGCAAAGAATGCCCAATCAAGTTCAAGGGAATTGGTCGCGGAACCTTGGGCAAGTGAAGGAGGAGCGGATACCGCTACAACTATTAAGGCCTTCAGGACTGATGAACTTCTTTCTGAGCCAACCTCTAGTGATTTGACAGAAACTAGTGCTTCTCCTATCATTGTCGGGGCCTCTTCTATGGAGCCAGTCGAAGTCAGCACCACCATCGAGGGAGTGCCCAAGGACATTGTTGAGGAGGCAATTGGGGCGATGTCTGTCATGACTTCAGCTCCTTTCGGTAATGCTATAGTAATCTATAAATGACCCTTGCTTGCTTCTCCCCCTTTTTTTTCTTTGTCCTAACAAAATACTCTTGCAGGTATCTGTCTCTAGACGTATCAACTTCAAAGGAGCTGACGAGTCTTTCTGGGGATTTTAAGGAGAAGACAATTTCTTTGGCTACTGTAGATGTCATGAAATTAGATGTCCTGTATCGCGATCTGCCTCCTTGCTGACCAAAGTCTGATGGTTATCTTATAGCGGCTGAAGAGACGAGGGTTGCTCACTCTTCCATGTTATCAACAGAATCGATCGTCTTTCCATCTGAATCGGCTGGCGAGATGATGGTGGTCTCCATGTAAAAAGCCTAATAGAACTAAGGGACAATACCACCAAAAATATAAACAAATAAGGCATAAGAGTTATAGTTAAAGAATCCCAAGTTAAATTTCATTGTCACAAAGATGCATATGACTTAGGGTAAAATAATAGACTAGATGAGAGATATTATTTGACTCTTTACCTTGATTGATAACAAGTTTTTGAATAGAGACTAAGTTTAGAAATGAAATTTTAATTTTTCTTGTAACTTATAAATTACTTAAAATTTTACAATAATACTTCAAATATTTTCTCTCTTTTTCAAAATGCTTTTCGAAAATTCTTACATTTTGTTTCTCTTTCTTTATGGATTTGGTGAGTGTAATCCATTGAAAATCCTTATGAGATAAAACTCATCCTCTATGGGTAACCTAGAGTTTTAACGGCTTGCTGCACATGCTAAGTGCCACTGTGATTCCAACGAAAGTGAGCTAGTAGCTCTATTTTAACTTTTATTTATTTTGCTCAAAGACGAGCAAAAGATAGGTGTAGGGGTGTGATCGCTCACATATTTTGCATTTTTCATTACACTCCTACATTTATCATGTAATAAATCTGCTAAATTCTTTATCTTAAATGTCTATTTTGCAGAAGAAAATCATGGACAGAAAGAAGATATAACTAAATAAGACCCAATTAAATTCTAATTTAATGGAATCTATTTAGTTAACCGAGGATAATCTCAGATCTAGTTCAGTTAAAATCAGTTTTTGAGAATTTATTTGATTAGTTGAAGATTAAAAGAGGATAGTATCAACTCTAGAGCCCAAACTGAAAATCTATCAAGGGATAAAGAATATTCGAGAGATCGAAAGCTTGCGCACCCTGGATGTGGCCACATCCAGGCCACGAAAATGTAGCCCAAGCCGCGTTTTCGTGACATTACAGTTGAGATACGGGGAGGTTTGCTCCCCTATCTGTATACTCTCTTCCCCTCTCCATTTCAGTTATAAATACCTGCAATGTCGATGAAGAATGGGAATGATTTAGCAGAGAGTATATGCTAGGTTATACTTTAATTTGTAACTTAAGTTTTTACTTTTTATTTATGTAATTTTTTATGTAACTAAGAATAGAGAAGAGTTTCTGGAGAAATGAGAGTAAAGCTTGTACTGAGAGTGACACGGTATAAGTTATTCTTCTTTTCTTCTATTTTTACTTTATTGAATCAAAGTTACATTTTTATGTTGTTTTTCTTCTCTTACTCTTCTTCTATCCGATTTTGATGATAATCCAAATGAAACCTATAGCATCGAACCTGCCTTGCCATTGCAAGTGCACCAGGTGGCTTATGGTGATCGATAGTCATTTCTATTTTATTTTCTGCCTGCATATGAATTCCTAGTTTAAGTCTGGGAGCGGGAAAGATCCTATTAGCCATGCTTTTCTCACCTTCAAGATAAGTAAGTCTTTACCAAGGATTCAAGGTAAGTCATCAACTGGAAGAGGTAAGTAAATACTTTTAGGATTTTTCTTTTTTTTTAGTCCTTTAGTTTAGATTACCACCAATCACAACTCTCTTTTATTTACTCTCTTTAATTCTTTGTATAAACATTAATTTTCATTTTCTATAATCACCATTCTCCTCCTATATTCCACTTTCTTTATTACTTAACCATAGATTCATTTTCCTTTTCTTTACAAGAGCAAAAGAAGAACTTTTAACCATTTTTTGTAACTGATAACACGCTTCCATCGCAAGTCCCTCCTTGTGGATCACAATCCGCATAGCCACTTGCTATAGCGGTAGTATTGAGTACCTTATACTTCTATTCTTAAATTCTGAAATTCTATATTTTCTATGCAGGTAATACCTCAATCACAGAACCATCGTTATTGTTGTTTGACTGGCTTGGCATCCGGATTGATGTTGAGGCGATGCATAGCAATATGGGGATCGAGCCCCTGCATGTCCTTATAATTTCAAGTAAAGACATCTTTATACTCTCATATGAGATGTATTAAGTCTTCTTTCTCGGAAGGTGACAAGCTCTCGCTTACGAAAATGGGCTTGGGGTTAGCTTATCTAAAAGATTTATCTAAGTCACTCTATCATCAGTGGGTGGTTTGTGTTGTTCAAGCATTCATCCCAAAGAGTATTGAAGTGTTTAATCCATGGATCAGAATCTGACTGGATCAATTCTTCAGATTTAAAAGTATTTTCTCCGTCATCTTCTAAATGGTTGGCTGATATCATGTTCACCGAGAGACTTTCGATAACGCCGACGCTGACATCTGAGTCCCACGATGATGTTGTTGATGAGCTGTCATGATAGACCTCTTCTTCAGATTCAGGATCTGATGAGACTAGCGTAGAGACATAACCGAGTCCTCTTCGGGTCCTGTGATAGTATTCGGGGTCTTTACTTTTCGGTATAAATGAACGAGTAATGCTCGCTTTCCTTTGCCGAAATTAAGACCCGATCCTTTTGTAAGATCACACCCCATTCTTTCCATCATATGACGTGACTTTTATCCATAATGAAAGAATTATAGAGATTCAGACCCATCCCCTGAGCTTTCACAAGCTATGAGCTTAGACTTGATTCGTCCAAATAGAATTGGCTTTTGAACCTTCTGCTTGGTTGGTACTTCAAAGAGAGCATTGCGTGCGTCTCTGATCTTTTTGCGTACCATAAGGGAAATTTTATCAGTGCACACAATGATGTTAGGGCATCTATTGCTGACTAAGGTCATTGTCCACGTCAGTGCTAGTTTCTGATGGTAAAGAATCAGAAGCAAACTCAGAAAAATAAGTCAAATCTAAATTTTCATTGATAAACCACTCGCCTTCAACATTAGCGGCGATATTGAAATCGAGCTTATCAATGCTCATTACAAGGGGATTTATTTTCCAAAACACTCTTCTTCTTTTGGCTCCATATCAGCTTCGTTGCCAGAGTCAGATTCTTCTGGGTGCGGATTCTTATCAGTCTCAAAAGAATCTTGATAAATGAGGGAATCAGTGAAGTAATTCTCGACTTCCTTGAACGGATGCCTTTCAGCAATCAAAGTTCTCACTTTCCCTTTTCATCAATTTATTTCATCACTTGATGAAGAGTGGATAGGACGATAGAGTTGCGGTGAATTCAAGGTCATCCCAGCAGCAAGTTGTACGAGTTATTGTTTTCCATTATGTTTGCAAAGGGAAAAACTTACAATAAAAAGTTTGAGGAGCTAAATTACAAGTATTCTTAAAAAGATTACAAGTAGATCTCCTCAGAGATTCTGGAGAAGTGTGCCGATAGGAGTCTGGTCAGCGCGCGACCACTTTGTCCCTTTGACGATGCGAGCGATGAGATTCCCTTCTCGCCTGGTTCCGGGAATCAGAGAATAGAGGGTTGGTAGAACCCTCTTGCTACTTCTCAAAACCGCCTTCTGTGAGGAATTCCTTCTCGCCTGGTTCCGGAGATTCCTTAAGGAAAGAGGTTGTTAGGGTATCACCACCCTGAAAGAGAGAAGTATTTCTCTAAAGAGTCTCTGAATTTGAGAACGCACGGTGCGTTGTAAAGAAGCCTCTGCTTGTGGAGTCCTCTTTTTTATTCTTTGAAGTCTCTCCCGATCTGATCGATCTCTGTGCCTCCGTCTCTGTACCCTTGATGGGCTATTTATAGGGAAAGCAAGGGTATAATCGTCCCCTTTGAAGATATGGAAACAGATTGAACCGAATCTGTTTGAATTTAGAAAGTAGCCTTGCTGCGAGGCTAGGATAGCTTCTGCGGAGCTAGAAAATGGCAAGTCGGTTGATCTTTCCGATTTGTTTTGATCCTTTCCATCTCGTTGGAGGATTTTCTCTGATTCTCTTACTCGTTTCAAGAGAGTCAAGAGATTGCGGCAATCACCTGCCATATTTGAATCCTGATTGGATTTGATTTGTTTGAATCCAATCTCATCAGGAGATTTGATTGGTCAAAGGTTGACCATAGCAGGCTGATATCGGAGCTGCCCGCTTTGAAGCTCATAGCGGAGCTAGAGGCAATCCTTAGCGAAATCCTGAAAAAAGGCTTTTCGGCGAAGCTATCAGTTAGCTTCCTGGCGAAGTTGGATGATGCTAGTCTCTCAATCGAGGCTATCTCCTTGGGCTAATGTAATGCTAAATGCTAGCATCTTAGACCTGCTGAGGTCTGTTTAGAAACGTCCCGGGCTCACTGTTCTGCTTGCTGGATCAGTGGAGTCCAAACCGCTTCCTTGTCCCTTGGAGGTGGGTGAAAACTGGTCTTCAGCTCGTCTGTCGCTAGACATTGTTCGGACCAATGAGAATCTTGTCTTTTTTTAAGTGTCAACAAGACCCCCTTCAAAGTTTTCAAGAGTCTGCAATAGCTCAGACTCCGAAACACTTTGAACTGCTGTGATGGTATGTGGAGTATGAACGTCGCCATGATGGTTGAGTTCAGCTTCGCTTCCAATCCTGCTTTGGGATGAATTTGCCGAAGAATTGCACTGGTTCGCGAGTAGCTTCGCGTCGGGGTAGCTCCGTATCTGGGCTTCCAAGAAATAAGTTCGCTTTGGAACTCCTGTTGCCTTTTCAAAGCCAACTGCCGTGGGGCAGTTACGAGGAGGATCATTCCTTCTTTCGCGCCAATCGAGAGAGATGTTCTCCGATTTGCACGTTTCCAAGGGAGGATATTCCCTTTATTCAAGGCGCCATAAGTGCCTTTTATGAGGGAGACGTTTTCTCCCTTTGCACGGTTCCAAGGGAAAACCGTTCCTTCCATCAAGGCGCAATAAATGCCTTAAACGCGCTCGTGTTTCCACGCTTGGGGTGAGAGCGCTCAGGCCATGGGGCCTATAAATAGGACGCTTGAGGTCCTCTGAAGAGAAATGTTTTACCTTTCTTCTCTTCTCTTGGTTGTGAGAGATACTCAGATCTCTGAATTAGTGGAAAAACCCACTCTGGTTGTCTAACCGGCCAAGGACTAGTAAGTCTTGATCGTTCAACGACTTCACCGATTTTAGGGAATTCATCTCCCTTAGTTTAGCTTTGACAGCTGCTTTAGGAATTAACTTCCCTCGATCTTCATCTTGCACTTGGCTGATCTGCAGAGAAGGATCTCATCATGGCTCTCTGCGAAGCCATCGTCTTGATTTGATCAGAGAAAGATCACTGCATGTTAAGTCCGCTACACAGGCAGAACTTAGGACTTGGTCTCTTCAAAGGTTGAGCCAGTCTTGCCATATTGGTGAATGTTGAGACTGTGTCTGACTTTGCCATAGAGGTGAGGCTAGGACTTGGCGTTTGCTGAGCCAGCCCATGGTTGCTGCGCAGGCGGAGCTTGTCCTCTGCTGAAGTCGGATTGCTTTGTCGCCCAAGAATCTGACTTAAAGTTTTTGCAGCTCTTTCTGTGCTTGACTGCTAACTTGCTCCAATTTGCCTTGCAGTGAGCTATGCTTGCCAGTCTGGTGACTTGACGGAAGAAGCCATGAAATCGCCTTATGCTTCCCCGGATGAAGCTTTACTTTTAAGCAGGAGGAACAATTCGGGGCAGCGAGTGCGCGTCCCAGAGGCTGTTGGCAGCCTCTTATCCGTGATGATTCGTTCTGAGGTGAGGCTGGCCGCCGCCTTTTACCGGAGGTGATCCGCTTCAAGATCATGGGCGTCGCCTGTGGGATCGTCGGCACCATTGCCGACTTTCAACTTTGGTGGCCTTTGATGGCGATCCACTTCGGGAAAGTGGGCATCGCGCCTGTTAGATCACCGGTATCATTGTCAATTCCCATTATACGTGATCTATCGTGTTGGCGGCGATAGGTTTTTATTGCCAGGCTTCAATAAAATGGCCTGGCAAGATTTGCCATTTTGTGGAGAAAAATGACCGTGTCCTTGTGGCACCACTGATTACAGCCTTATGCAGGAGGAAGGCCCTTCCTGTCCCGTTGGTCTGGCCTGGGAGCAGATAAAACCGCTTGTATGCAAATGACCTTGTTAGGTAACTTGGTGTGTTAAACACAACTTTGATGTAATATCAAATGTACCCTTGCTTTTGAATCAATGAAAGTTCATCGTCTGATCATCTGATTTTTGCTTACTTTCACTGAGAGTTTGGCCATTACTGGGCTAAACTGTGTGCGGAGCTAAGGACATAGTCCTTTCTTCGAATGATCTTCGCGAGACTAGTGTGTATCGCGAGCAGCACGCTTTTTAGAGGGCTAATGTAGGTCTTTCAGCGAAGCCCTTTAAAGGATTGTGCGAAGTCCGTACTTTTGCACTAGTGCGAAGTTAACTCTTAGTAGAGTTGAACCGGCGCTCTTTGGGAAAGCGCCTCAGGCGCTTCGGGCACTGTTTCGAATTAATTCGAAACGGCGGCATGTGCCCTTTTTCGAGGCCTCGATTTAGGCGCTGATTGGCCTATAAAAGCCCGATCGGGCCGAACATGGAAAAGATCTCCTTTTTCAGAGAAATTTCTGTCTTTTCCTCTCCTTCTTCCTCCTTTGCTCAGAGTACTTTAAGAACTCTTGCATTTCTTCGATGGCGCCCAAAAGACGAGCGGGAAAAGAAGCAGCGACTTCTGCAGCGGAGGGCCCTCCTCCTCCGGTCATTGAGCGACCTGTCACTGGTAAGAGACTCTTCTCCCAGATTAGAGATGGTGGTCTTCCTCCTTTGGAGTCGATACTTGACCATTAGGACGATCGAATATGATCTGTCCTTATCAGGGAACTCATTTCCCTTCAACTTCCCTATTTTGCTTGCACCAGGGAGTTAAGAACTGAACAGTTCTTCTCTTAGGCTTCCGTAGGAAGCCATTGCTTGGGCAGTCTCCATCCTGTTGAGGAACAGGATATGGGTCTGTTCCTTCAGTCGTGGCCACGAAGGACGACTGTTGACCATGATGTCCTTTTGATGACGTCAGCCCTTAGGGCTATGCCACTTCCTGCTTTAAGCGAAGTTGGCGCTTTGGATATTTTCAGCAAAGATGCAGTCTTATCCATGAAGCGAAGCTTTTTCAAAGCTATCGCCTTGCAGGCCCTGCTTGCTGGGCGAGGCTATGTCTTAGTGAATTTTTATGCTTTCGCATCCACTTAATTGGTGAACTAATCATAGCTCATTTCTGTTTTTGCAGTACATTACGCCTCCGACCTCCAGAACAGTCTGTTCGGTCTAGCCAGTCGAGCAGGCGGAAGTATCAGCTTGCAGTTCTATGGGCAGGCTTCATTGTTCAGCGAGCCGAGCTCCCTTGTACGGGATACGCTCATCCAGGACGGTCGTCCGCAGGCCATGCGGAGCATCTTGACTACGGCTCCGCTTGAAGATATCGACCGTCAGGCTTACAGAAAGCCTGACTTCATGTTCGGGGATGCTGCACCTGATCCCGATCGCCAGCTGCAGGCCGGTGAAGGTCAGTGGATCTTCCAGTTGGACGGCGAGGGATTCTATCTCCCGTCCACTAAGCGACATTTCGCTTTGTTTTCCTTCGCGAGCGCGACTCAGGCTCGGAAGATGGCTTGGGGCGTGAGCCTAAATGCCGAGTCTGTAAGTGTCGGGAGGTTGACATTCCAGTCCGGCTATTCGAGGGCTGGCCATCCTCGTAGCATAATGGGGCTATACCCTGGGAAGGTATCGCGGGACCTTCCAGTAGGAGAGAACCCAGCTGCGGCGCCGACCTTTGGCACTCAGTTCTGCGAAGTTGACGGGAACTACCCCGCCACCGATTTCAGGACTCCCGGTTGGGTCCACCCTCCTAGATCGTGGTGGGCGGAGTTGACCAACTATATCCTCACTCATTTTGAGGGGGACTTAGAGAGGTTAAACCTCCATGAGGCCGTCAGGGCGACCTGCTACGGTATCGAGATGAAGGTGGCGTGCTTCTACGCCATCCTTGAGTTGTACTGCCCGGCCTCGGGGACTTTCTTCACCCCAGTTGGTGAGTTGGGCATGGCCCTGCACGAGATGCGGGAGATCTCTGCTTTGCCCTTCGGGTCTCTTCCGTATGAAAAGTACTTTCCCTGTGAGGCGGAGTTGGCTATTCTGGAGAAGCAGGAGCCTGCTCCGCTCGAGACATATCAGGAATTGATGTGCCATTTGCACATTTGCTCCAGCATCCACACTGGTGGCAAAGGTAGCTCGAAGAGCTTGAAGAGCTGGGGGAATTACTTGTTCCCGGATATGACTAGTGCGCCTGAGGCAGCTCATTGCGGAGTTGCTGAAGAAGACATCTTGGTAAGGATGGAGGTGCATGCTGAAAAGGACATCGTCGTGGCAGAAGATGATGGTCCTTTCGGGAAGGGTGATGTTCTTCGGAGCTTTCACCATCAGGCCCGTCGGCCTATGTCTCGCAAGGCGTTGCTGGCCGGCTTCTTGACCATCTGGTTAAAGAAGTGTGTCGTGCCTTCTTCTTCGGGTGACACCGTCCACCCGAATGTGCTGCTGCCTGCCGTCCGCTTGGTCCATGGCCACCGTCTGGGTCTTCTCCCGGCCATGGTGTGTTGTATTCAGAGGGGCCTTCGTGCACTGACGGAGGCTTTCTGCAGGCCAATGGCGTCAAGGCGAGGGAAGGGTGCCGTCCTGCCTTGTGACGGACCCAATCCTAGGGTAGGTTTACCGTACACCTACTTGATGGCGTGGTTCGCCTTGCACTGCCCCAGTTTGATTGGAGCTGGGGAAGACCCTCCGCAGGGTGTTCAAACGGCGCTTCTTCTCCGTCGCTTTGAAGGCCGTTCGTGGCAGAAAACTTATGTGGCCGAGGCCCGTAAGTTAGTGCGTCGTTATGACGCTTATAGCCTGTTCCGTTGTTTTCCTCGCCTGCGGGGTGCAGGATACAACGAGGAATTCCATGATGTGGAGTCAGGTCGGTCTCCCATGATTCGGGGTGTTTTCGAGTGGCTGGTCTGTATCCGGCCCTCGCATTTGCTGTACAGGAGTGGGGATACCTGCTACCTAGAGCCCTACGTCCCGAGCCGGTTTGCTCGCCAATTTGGGTATGACCAGTTGTACGTGGGCAACCCCAATCCGGACCTGGCTTTCATGGGGAGCCTCATTGATGGGGCTCGTGCTTGGCGGTTCTTTACCGCGGATGGCACTGGAGCGTGGCTACGCACGCCGCTGAGGGATCCCGGCCTTTGGACGACCCTGTGTTTCTGCCAATGGTATGCGGCTTCGAACTCCACACCTGCTGGGTTTAATGCCAACCGTTCGGGTGTGAAGTTAATTTCTCATCGGATGAGGCAGAAGGCTTCTGATAAAATGGACGGCAAACGAGTCCGTGTTCCTGACATAGAGGAGTTCATCGCTGTAGAGGACAGCGGGGCTTCTGATGCGGGGAGCCCTCGCTTCGAGGCAGGGACGAGGGCTGATGCCCATGAAGCTGATATTCGTGAAGCCGGGTCTGGTGTAGTGGGGACAGCTCCCTCACAACATGTGGAGGAAGTGGAAGAAGAGGACTCTGATGTCCACTTCAAAAGGAAGCGTGGGAGTGGATCCCGTAGGAAGTCGTCGGCGAAGAGGCCCCGTCGCCAGACTCCTACCATCGTGGTAGAGGGTGAGCCCTCTGCTGCGCCTCCTTCTGCTGCTCCATTAGTGGCTGAGCTGTCGGTTGCTGAACCGACTACTGGTAAGATTGCCCCCCCATCTAATATGCCTTCAGCGCACTTTAAATAACTCATCATTTGCTTTTTGTTGCAGGAGCTGAGGAGCATGGGGAGCAAGGGGACCAGTATGATCCTCTATTCGCTTATGGAACTGCAGCTGGTTCCTTTGCTCGCTCGGAGGAGTCTGGAGGTGATGCGGCCGACATTGGCCTCTCGGGCGCTGGGACTTCTAAAGGAGGTCCTATGGCATCGAGCTCTATCGGGTGGTCTGCGGAGGAATCGGCGAGCAGGCCGGCTATCCGCGTTGATTCTGGCAAGAACTTCGCGATGGAACCCCTAGAGACTGATGAGGCTGACGAAGTAACATCAGCCTTCGGTAAAATGACGACCTTTTGATCTCCTCTTGTTTACTGCATCTGCTTTTTGACCATGGCTTTGTTGCAGGTGTTCGGCCTCAAGATGCGTCGGCTTTGAAGGAGCCGGAGACCTCCCCTGGAAGGTCAGAGGGTGGGTTGAGTGCTTCGTCCACGGCGGATGTTGCCATGTTGGACGTGTTGTATGGCGACTTGCCTCCTTATCAGCCCACGTCAGCTGAAAGGCGAGAGGCTGAAGGGACGGCAGTCCCGGAGGTATCCTCACTCCCAATCACATCACCGAGTGAGGTGCCGGCAATTTTGCCCAGTGCGGGGCTGAGGGTGATCATGGACCCTAGTTCCCCGACTTTGATTGTCGAGCCTGCTGCTCAGGAGGTGGTTGCCAGTCCTACCTCTGCGGTGGCTGGCGTGCTGGTGTCGCTGAGGAGTCCGCTGAGGTCACCTTTGGCTTGCCCTGCTGCTGTCGATATTCCCGCTTCTTCTTCTGCGGCGGTGTCGACTGGGTTGGTAGATTGCCCCGAGGTTGTCTCAAAGGTTGATGAAGCTGAGAATGACTTCATCGGTAATCTGGTCAACAGCTTCTATAACAGTTTGGAGCAGACTATCGGTCTAGTCTTGAAGGGCTCGCCTGTGCCATTCTCGAAGCTGAAGATGGTTCTCTCCCGTGGCATTGAGTGTATCCGGGACTTTGAGGGGTACCATCAAGCTGCTGCTCTAGAGCTTCTGGTAGCTGACCTTGAGAAGGACGTGGAGGAATGGCGCCATTTCCATCGTTCAGACGCAGCGTCTCTGGCTGATGAACGGCTCACACGTCTTGTTGCCCAAAGGCGCGAGGCTCAGCTCGCCGCTCAAGAGGCTGCTGAGGCTATCTCCTCTGACTTGAAGTCCTTGGAGACAGAGCAAGCAGAGGTTGGGAGTGCAATTGACGCTTCCACCAGTGCTCTTCTTGATGCCGAAGATAAGGTTAAGAGGGCCGAAGAGATGATCCGGAAGGCAAATCTCCTCTTATCCAAAGCTACACAGATGCGTCATGAAGAGTCTGCGCGGCTTAAGCAGCTCAGGGCTCGGAGTGAGGAACTGGCACGGCAGAAGTCGTCACAGAGGGCGACTTTGGCGGAGGTCGAGGCTCGTCTGGCTCAGGCGGTGGACTTCGATGAGGATGAGCTGAGATCACAGGCGCTGGCCCAGGCTGCTGATGACAGGAGAACGAGGCTAGCTTCGCTCGGGGATCGGATTCGATCTTACCATATACGCCTGTAGGCCATTGTATATGCTCCTCCATGTATCCCATCTTTTTGGCTTTAATAGAAAATTTTCCTTTTGACTTCTGCTGTTTGGATAATGAGACATGACTGTCTGTTGGTTCAGAGGTCGCAATGACATAACTGGTTGAGATGTTGCCAGTCTCGAGGTCAGCCCATTGTGGGGCTAAAAGGGGAGATACTTGCCTTTTGTAAATGTCAGCAAGCATCGAGATTGAGACTTAGCTGTCTGCTGGTTCAGAGGTCGCAATGACATAACCAATTGAGACGCCGCTAAACTCAATGGTAGATGAAACTTGGCTATCCGCCAGTTTAGAGGTCGCGATGACATAACCGGTTGAAAAGCCACCAAGCTTCAAAATAGGTGATACTCGTCTTTTGTAAATGTCGACAAGTATCGAGACCTGTCTTTTGTAAATGTCAACAGGGCTCGGGATCGAGACTTAGCTGTCTGCTGGTTCAGAGGTCGCGATGACGTAACCAATTGAGACGCCACTAAGCTCAATAGTAGATGAAACTTGGCTATCTGCCAGTTCAGAGGTCGCAATGACATAACTGGTTGAGAAGCCACCAAGCTTCACAATGAGTGATACTCGTCTTTTGTAAATGTCGACAAGTATCGAGACCTGTCTTTTGTAAATGTCAACAGGACTCGGGATCGAGACTTAGCTGTCTGCTGGTTCAGAGGTCGCAATGACATAACCAATTGAGACGCCACTAAGCTCAATAGTAGATGAAACTTGGCTATCTGCCAGTTCAGAGGTCGCAATGACATAACTGGTTGAGAAGCCACCAAGCTTCACAATTCGGATTGGATTTGAAAAAGGTCTCGTCTTCTCGGGGAGAAACGAGGAAATCACTGTCATAGGTTTAATGTTAACGTAACAGCGGAATATGTGTGGTCCTACCATTCTATGGGTGAGAATTGGTAAGTGACTTTGGAGGTCTCGCTCTCATGAGGAGAAATGAGGGGACTGCTATCATAGGTTTAATGTTAACGTAACAGCGGAATATGTGGTCTTACCATTCTATGGATGAGAATTGGTAAGTGATTCTGGAAAGGGAATCAAGTGGGAGCAGATCCCTTGGGATTTTAAGCAAACCCCCAGCCACTGACAGGTTTGATATGCTTGGAGAAAGAGAGAGGCTCTCTTTGTGCGCATTTCGGACGCGCGGATCTCGATCAGAGGTGTAATGTTAACTTGATCGAGAGAAGGACCCTCGATTAAGGATAATACTTCTTTAAAAATTTGCCATTGATCGGCATCATGAGTAGGTCGCCATCTGCAGTTGTAAGGCGGTATGCTCCGTTTGAATAGACTGTCTCTATCACAAACGGTCCTTCCCATTTAGGCTGAAATTTGCCTTTGGTCTTGTGCGTCATGATCATCGGTCGTCTGACGGCTAAGACCAGGCCTCCTTTCTGGAAGACTCTCTGCTTGACCTTCTTATTGAAGGCTTTTGACATCCGAGCCTGATATAGCTCGATGTGTTGCTGAGCTTGCAGCCGCTTCTCGTCCAGGGCTTCGAGCTCTTGAAGACGCAGGCGATCATTGTCTTCTGATGTCATTTTAGTAGTCAGGGCTACTCGCAATGATGGCACCTGGATTTCCAATGGGATGACCGCTTCGCACCCATATACTAGGGAGAAAGGCGTATTGCCTGTCGGTGTCCGAACCGTAGTCCGGTAAGCCCAAAGGCATTCACCGAGCTTTTCGTCCCAATCTCGCTTGTTCGAGGAGACAAACTTCTTGAGCAGCTTGATGATTGTCTTGTTAAATGCCTCTGCTAAACCATTGGCGGCAGGATTGTAAGCTGTTGAAGCCATATTCTGAATTCGGTATTTGTCGCAGAACCGATAGAATCCTTGGCTTATGAATTGAGGACCATTGTCGTGGATGATCCGCCTGGGGACACCAAATCGATGGATGACATGGTGTTTGATGAAGCTAACCAGATTGGAGGTTTTAACTTCGGCCAACGGTGTGGCCTCTGCCCATTTTGAGAAGTAATCGGTTATTGCCAGGATAAACCGGTGACCTCTTGCTGAAGAGGGACTGATTGGCCCTACGACATCGATTCCCCATGCTTCAAATGGCCATGAAGCAACAGTAGGGTGGAGCAACTCCGAAGGTTGGTGTATGAAGTCTGCATGGACCTGGCATGCCTTACACCTTCGTGCATATTGGGTGGCATCGGCCATCATGGTCGGCCAGTAGTACCCAAGTCTGTGCAGCCTGTCTTTAAGCTTTGGACCTGGCTGGTGAGCTCCGCAAATGCCATCATGTGCTTCTTTAAGCACTTCCTGTGCCTCTGAATGGGAAAGGCAACGGAGGAGGACACCGTCATATGAACGATGGTAGAGTGTCTTCATAGTAGGATCATAGTAGAAATGGAGCGACCTTCGTCTGATGGACGCCGCTTCTTTGGGGTCGTCTGGAAGCAGACCGTGCAGAGCGTAGTCAATGAGAGGGAAGTGCCAATCCCTCGACTCAAGATCCACGGAGATATTATGGACCTCTTGGATCCTTAGAATATGCTTGGAGCATACAAGATGTCGGGTTGCAACTGTGAGGTGATACTCGGTGTCGGCTGGCAAGGCTAGCGTTGTCGCTAATGCAGCGAGAGCATCCGCCTTGGCGTTCTGAGATCGAGACACATGCCCGATGTAGAAGCCTTCAAATAGGCTAGCCAGTTCGATGGCTGTATGATAGTAAGGCACCAAGTCCTCATGGCGGACTTCATATTCGCCTTTGACTTGACTGATGACCAGCTTTGAATCGCCGTAAGCTTCGAGGTAGCGTACCCCCATTCCCTGGGCGAGCTGGAGACCGATGAGCAGAGCATTGTATTCCGCTACATTATTAGAGCATGATTCTGTCAAGGAGAATGCTCTGGGAAGGATATGATCCTGTGGGGAGATGAACACAACCCCCACTCCGGCAATAATCTTCCCTTTGGGGCCCATTCGCGATGCTCCGTCGAAGAACATCTGCCACACTTCCTCTACTGAGGTTGCATTAGATTCGAAGACCTCATCAGGGATGTCTTCGTGAAGTTTTGAATGTTCTGGAACTGGATGAGCAGCTAAGAACTCTGCAAGGGCCTGGCCTTTAACTGCCTTCTGAGGAGTAAAGGTCATGTCGTATTGAGACAACAGAAGTGCCCATTTAGCCAACCTTGAATTCAGCGACCCTGGCTTCGTCATGAGAAGACGTAAAGGGTTCACCCTGGAGATGATATATATGGTTTGGCCAACCAAATAATGTCGTGTCTTCTGGACAGCGAAGACGAGAGCTAAACACTCTTTCTCAATAGGATTGTAGCGAGATTCCGCTCCTATGAGAGTCTTGCTCAGATAATAAATGGCCTGCTCATGGCCATTGTCGTCCTTCTGAGCGAGGAGGGCACCGAGGGAATAGTCCAGAGCTTTTACATAAAGCAAGAATGGTTTCCCTGATGTAGGGGCCACTGAGACCGGAGGTTTTGTGAGATACCTCTTAATGTCTTCATAAGCTTCTTGACAGGCTTGGTCCCATATGAAGGCAGTACCCTTTTTCATGAGACGGGTAAAGGGCTGGCAACGGCCCGAAAGATTTGCTATGAATCTTCTGATGTAGGCTAATCTGCCTTGCAAGCCTCGGAGCTCTTTGAGGTTCCTTGGTGGATGCATGTCCTGGATGGCTTTGACTTTGTCTGGGTCAAGATGAATTCCTTTTGATGTGACAATGAACCCAAGGAATTTGTCGCTGGATACTCCTAAAAAGGATTTTGTCGGGTTCATTTTCAGTTGATGAGCCCGCATTATGTCGAACATCTTTCGGAGATCGCGGAGATGCTCATCCTTGTTGCGGCTTTTGACAGCAATGTCGTCAACATAACATTCCACTGTCTTTCGGAGGTGATCGCGAAAGATTGTACTCATTGCCCGCTGGTAGGTTGCTCCGGTATTCTTCAATCTGAAGGGCAATACAGTGTAGCAGTATACCCCCAATGGTGTTCGGAAAGAAGTATGCTTCTCGTCGTCAGGATACATCTTGATCTGGTTGTACCCTGAGAAGCCGTCCATGAAAGACATCTTCTCGAACCCGCATGTGTTGTCGATCATGACATCAGTGATCGGCAGTGGGAATTCATCTTTGGGACAGGCCGTATTGAGATCACGGTAGTCGATGCAGATCCGTATTTTCCCATTCTTCTTGAGGACGGGGACTATGTTAGCCACCCAATCTGGATGTTATTCCTCCCGGATGAAGCCACAAGCAATGAGCTTATGAATTTCGGCTTCAATAGCCTCCATGATATTTGGGCGGAACCGACGTTGTTGCTGCTTGACTGGCTTAACGTCGGGCTTGATGTTCAGACGGTGCATAGCGACCTGTGATTCAAGTCCAGGCATGTCTTCATAGCTCCAGGCGAAGACATCTATATACTCTTTTACGAGCATTATCAATTCTTCCTTTTCGATAAGTGATAGGCTTTCACTTATGAAAATCGGTTTGGGATGATCTTGACTACCCAAGTTGACCTGGATCACCTTGTCTTCGGTAGGTGGCTCGCACAGCTTAAACCGCTTTTCCCATTGAAGGCTCAATTGTTGGGCCCATGATTCCTCATCGGCAACCTCTGCGGGTTCCAACTGACTGCTTGAAGTCATGAGGCTTTCGAATATCCCTCCGATGCTGACATCAGAATCCCATTCGGAGGATGAGGCCGACTGTGATGGGATCGATCCATCGCCTTTGACCTGAACTGTTGTTGATGATGTGGGTGTGACATACCCTAACCCCCTGCGTGTACTATCATAGTAATTTGTAGGTTTCCCTCTTGGGACGGAGTTACGCATCAAGCTGCGTCTTCCTTTTCCGAAGTTTAGGCCCGCTCCCTGCTTCAGGTTGTAACCCATCTTCTTCATAATATGGCGCGCTGATGGCGCGTAATGAAAGAACTGTGGAGCATCCGACTCTGAGCTTGAGTCTGTAGTTGAGAATCTCCCTGGCCGGGCTCTGCCGAAGATTATCGGCGCCTGGCCTTGCTTGGACGGAGGGACTACCAGCGTGGCCCCTTCTACGGCTTCCACAGATGTGCTAGCCACACTCGGCTCATGTACGGGCATATGAAGAGAGCCATCCATTATGGATTTAATCGACTCGATGCTCGCAGGATAATCAAAAGAAATATTATCACTAATTATCCATTCGCCTTCCTCCTCAGGAGGGATCTTACATCGGGGATCATTAAAGCATGCTACAATTGGCTCGCCAATCAGAATGGCTGGCATGCCCGTTTCGGATTCCGAATCCGCCTCATTGCCACTTTCATCATCGTCTGGCAATGGTTCTCCCGGCGTTCCACTAGCCTCTTGATATAGGAGAGCATCAGTGAAGTAGTTTTCCACCCCCTTGAAGGGTTGCTTCTCAGCGAAGACAGTTCGTACTGCCGCATCATCCTCAACATACTTGAAGCACTGATGGAGAGTGGAAGGAACGATCCAGTTGGCATGGATCCATGGTCGTCCCAGTAGCAGGTTGTATGATGTGTCCGCATCGATGACATAGCATGTCACCTCTGACTTCAGGCTTCCGATTCTGCAGCGGAGCCGAATCTTCCCAAGTGGATGACTGCTCCCGGCATTGAAACCGTATATTGTAGTGGTGGTTGCAGACAACCTGTACAATGGTATGCCGAGGAAATAGAGGAGCCTTTTGGGGATGATGCTGAGTGCAGACCCCGGATCGTCTTGTACTCTTTCAATGCATGTTGAACCGATATATCCGGTATAGTACAGAGGTCGATCATACTTGTTGTCTTTGAGAAGCATATCTTCCGCCGTAAAGGTAATAGCAGGCACCTTGGATTGCGCGTGATGACACTCTGAGCAGGAAGGCCGCATCTCAACGCCAGGAACCTCGGGCATGCATGTCAGAAAGGACTCCGAGTTGGCCAGCGCATCTCTGA
Organism: Agave tequilana; assembly: GCA_038442645.1. NCBI lineage: Eukaryota > Viridiplantae > Streptophyta > Magnoliopsida > Asparagales > Asparagaceae > Agave > Agave tequilana. The sequence continues at coordinate 49,422 of JAVJIF010032120.1, read as the reverse complement.
GTGCCTCTCTTGTCTCTTTAGAGAGACGAAGAAGCTCGTGTATTGTGATACGAGCCGGGATATTGGCTAAGTGAGCCAATATATCAAAGCGAAAGGGCGTGTCCAGCCCTTGGCTTGGCGGTTTCTTCAAAACGTGGTCGAACCGCACCTCCTTAGGCTTTTCTTTTCCCTTGGCTGGAATTGGAGTGGATGTCGGCATTGGTACTGACGTCGTTTGCTGCTGTATCTCGTCAGTAGGCTTGTCATACTGCCTTTAATATGACTTTCCAGACCGGGTGCCCGTCTGTTGGGGCGCATCTGCCTGCGCTGTACAGGCATGCTTCTCTCCCTCTGAATCGCTGAGGGAAGCCGAAGTAAGATTACCATCATCTGGCAGGACAGAGATGGCATTGCAGGACTTGCCCTTTTTGCTGGAGTTCTTCGACGTCCGCTGTACGTCTTGGACGAGGTCAGGGTGTATCCACATAACTTCCCCCGTCTCCAATGTCAAAGGGACGAGACCCTTGTTGTGTTGAGTCATGGCTGGATGATGCTTGACTTCCAACCGCGGCGCCGGGGCTGAATAGGTCCCGTCAGGAACTGTGACCTTCTAGGCAGTGCCGAACTCAAGAGTCACCATATTGGCAGTGACTTTCTTCTGTTCCGTCTTCAGTGTGAGGACTCCGGCGTCGACCAGGGCTTGTATCCGGTCTTTAAGGACATAGCACTTGTCAGTAGGATGGTGGATCATCTTGTGGTAGAGACAGTACTTGGGATCATTTGTGCGCCCTATCTCATCAGGGCATCGAGCATCTGGCAACTTCATCTTATTCCCTTTGTGGAGCAGATGGAATATCGTGACCACCTGGTCGTCTCTGAAGGAGTACTGTTTAGGAGGGAACTTGGGCTCCTGATTGTTGAAGCTGCTCTTCTTGGCCTTTGACTGCATGTCCCCGGTCAGCTCGACGGACATAATTTCCTTCCCTTTAGCTTGGGAAGACTGCGGGAGATCGCTGCGCCCTTTGTTGTTCGCGCCCCATTTGCTTCTAGGGGCGGATGGCTCGAACTTTTTAGCCGACTTCTCGGTTATCTCAGCTTGTTCGACTAATTCCTTCCAAGTATGGGCTTTGACAGCCCCATGCGGACTTCTACTTGATCCAAGAAGTTGTGTCTGCATGTTTGTAAAAGCATGGGTAAAGGCATCCCTGCTGGGCACATCAGAGATAGATTTCTGAACCGCTCAATGTATTCACGGACAGATTCGCCTTTCCTCTGCACAGTGGAAAGGAGCTTGTCCATGGTCACTTCGGTGTCATCCTCATAGAAGCGAGAGAGGAACCGAGTTTCCAGGTCGACCCAGGAATTGATAGAGCCCTGAGGAAGGCTTCAGAACCAGTCGAATGCCACCCCTTTCAAGGTGCCGATGAACAACCTAGCCATGATGGCGTCGTTGTTTAGAACATTACCGGTCTGGGACCGGAAATAGTAGATGTGCTGATTGGGCGAGCTCTTACCATCATACGTATGCAACGTTGGTGGTTTGAACTTTGGCGGATATGGCACTGAATCCCATTCCAGTGGGTAAGGACGGACTACCCCCACTTTCTTCAATTCATCCTTCTGAGCCAGGGATGAAATTTGAGCTTGAAGGCCTTTAAGGACTTCAGCATCTAGGGAAGAACCTCCCTTGGATTTCGGATCATTGCTAAAGTGTTCCACCTCATCGTGGTGGCTTCCGGTATCATCGCCGCCCCGATTGCTGAGGAGTTGGGCAAGCATCTGTTGAATATTGTCCAGGGCTTCCTGCTGGATCCTGGAGGTTTGCTCTTGAGCTTCCAAACGCCGACGAAGGTCATCATTGGCGTTATCGGTCATATTGACCGATGCTTTGTCCGTTCGCACAGAACTGACTGTTGCTGAAGAGGCATACCCGCTGTCTTCATCTTCTCCATCCGATGGTTGGGGTGACCGCCTGGGCTGTGGCACGGTTGGGACCGTCGAGGAGGAAGGCTGCTCATAGTTATAGGGTATCGCCACCCTGGATCTGGTGTTTCGGAAAACACCTTCTTCTTAGACCAAGACTTCACCCAAGCCCGGGCTATAATCTGGATCTGGGGAGCCGAAAGGGGTATCATCAGATGTATGACCTTCCCTGTGTCGCTCTCGTCCTCTCCCGGTCATGTTGACGGACGCGAAGACTGGGCCTCGCGAAGCGCTCCTTTCAGGATGTTTCTTTGTGGCATGTGCGGACAACCGGTCAAACATCGATTGACGGTGCGGAGATGCAGCCTTGATTGGATATTGCCGACAGCGGGCTGAATGGATTGTCACAAGTCGGCATCCTCTTTGATAACAAGGGGAAGTGGTTTGGAGAGACTCCAATTCCCGCTTGTTTGTCAAGAATTGTCGCAGGTTAGGCTCAACAGAGCCTGAACAAACCCATGGAGAGGCCTTTCTGGAGCGTACAAGGGATGATGCTCCGTTCTTCTTATCCCTGCAGAAGGGATTAGTACTGAATAGTACTTTTGCGCTAGCTTCACCGACGGGTGCGAGCTTAGTGCCTGATGAATTGGGGAGCGGAGCACGCTGTGGTGCTTTGCCCGCTATTCTGCTGCGAAGGGGATCAACCTCAGATAACACTGCGGTCTTAGCCTTGCGGCCGCGAACCCAGTGAATTCGTTGTGGTACAATAGCTTCGCTTGTGGAAGCGAGGCTGACAAAAGGCTTTGCTGCCCTTGATTCAGGTGACGGTATGATTGCCGTCGTGACTTCATGGCTGGCAGCATCGTCAGGGCAGATGGGCATCTTACCCTTTTCTTCGCGGGAGAGGCGCAGTCTCGGCATGACTATACCGGGAGCTTTGGTTGAAGACTCTTGTTTAGGCTTCCATATCAGCCTTGACAGGGGTCTTCTAGGTTCGCAGGGAACCTGAATAGCCACAAGCGGGGCTGTGGGGTGCTGGCAAAATTCCGCCTCTGGTTTCTGATCTGAAACCTTGGTCATGAAGACCTTCCTGTGCTTCCGTGCTCGAAGCGTCAGGCCACCCCCAGAGAGGACTTCTTCAAATCTTCCTTGATCAATCTGGATAACCAGGTTCTCAAAAGTGCAGGATCTGGGCTGCGGGCATGTTTCCTTGTTGCGCCAGAGAACTGCGGCAGGTTTGTAGAGAACCTTTTCCGTCTTCGCAGAGACTTTGCTTGAAGATTTAGTCAGAGAAGATCTGGCTGCACCGGCTTTTCTGAATTCAGAGATAGACCCGAAGGTCTGTTCGTCGCACTGCGACACTTGATTCTCAGCAGAGGAGAATACAGTCCCCAGCGGAGTCGCCATCTTGTTTTCAATTATGTTTGCAAAGGGGAAAACTTACAATAAAAAGTTTGAGGAGCTAAATTACAAGTATTCTTAAAAAGATTACAAGTAGATCTCCTCAGAGATTCTGGAGAAGTGTGCCGATAGGAGTCTGGTCAGCGCGCGACCACTTTGTCCCTTTGACGATGCGAGCGATGAGATTCCCTTCTCGCCTGGTTCCGGGAATCAGAGAATAGAGGGTTGGTAGAACCCTCTTGCTACTTCTCAAAACCGCCTTCTGTGAGGAATTCCTTCTCGCCTGGTTCCGGAGATTCCTTGAGGAAAAGAGGTTGTTAGGGTATCACCACCCTGAAAGAGAGAAGTATTTCTCTAAAGAGTCTCTGAATTTGAGAACGCACGGTGCGTTGTAAAGAAGCCTCTGCTTGTGGAGTCCTCTTTTTTTTTTCTTTGAAGTCTCTCCCGATCTGATCGATCTCTATGCCTCCGTCTCTGTACCCTTGATGGGCTATTTATAGGGAAAGCAAGGGTATAATCGTCCCCTTTGAAGATATGGAAACAGATTGAACCGAATCTGTTTGAATTTAGAAAGTAGCCTTGCTGCGAGGCTAGGATAGCTTCTGCGGAGCTAGAAAATGGCAAGTCGGTTGATCTTTCCGATTTGTTTTGATCCTTTCCATCTCGTTGGAGGATTTTCTCTGATTCTCTTACTCGTTTCAAGAGAGTCAAGAGATTGCGGCAATCACCTGCCATATTTGAATCCTGATTGGATTTGATTTGTTTGAATCCAATCTCATCAGGAGATTTGATTGGTCAAAGGTTGACCATAGCAGGCTGATATCGGAGCTGCCCGCTTTGAAGCTCATAGCGGAGCTAGAGGCAATCCTTAGCGAAATCCTGAAAAAAGGCTTTTCGGCGAAGCTATCAGTTAGCTTCCTGGCGAAGTTGGATGATGCTAGTCTCTCAATCGAGGCTATCTCCTTGGGCTAATGTAATGCTAAATGCTAGCATCTTAGACCTGCTGAGGTCTGTTTAGAAACGTCTCGGGCTCACTGTTCTGCTTGCTGGATCAGTGGAGTCCAAACCGCTTCCTTGTCCCTTGGAGGTGGGTGAAAACTGGTCTTCAGCTCGTCTGTCGCTAGACATTGTTCGGACCAATGAGAATCTTGTCTTTTTTTAAGTGTCAACAGTTATCAGCGTCAATGACATAGCATGTTACCTCGGATCTCAGGTCCCTAATTTGACATCTGAGTTTGATTTTTTCCATCGGCTGCATACTATTAGCGTTGAAATCATAGATGGTTGTCTGAGTGACGCTTAATCGGTAGGTGAGAATCTCCAAATGTTGCATGACCATGCGGGACATAATGCTCAACGTGGATTCAGGATCAACTTGAATACGGATTACTTTAGATGATCTAATATACCCTATGTAATATAGGGGTCTATCATGCTTCTCTTTAACTTGCATGTCTTCTGGAGTGAAGGCGATGCAGGAAAACTGCTTGGAGGTGTGGTGGCAGTGATTGTTGTCTTCCTCTCCGCATATAGCAGGAATTCGGGTCATGAAAATCTTAACATCTGCTAAAGCTTCTCTTAAGACATCCCTTGTAGTCTTAGAAAGCCTGAGGAGCTCATAAAGGGTGATTCGAACAGGGATGTTGGCTAATTGAGCCATGACATCAAAACGGGAGGGAGTTGATGGTCCCATACCGCCTTTTTGGATAGCTTTAACATAACAATGCTCTTTTTTTTTTTCATGAATGGTTTTGTGGACTGCTCAATCATCTCCTTAGCTGGTTGAGGAGAGTCTACTATCGTCTCACTGTACTGTTTCAAGTACTGCTTGCCAAATTGAGTCTTCGACGTGGGAGGTTTGCCTGTGTCAGCAGCAAAGGCTGACTCTTCTTCTCCTGAACTAGTGAGAGAGGCGCCATCTTCTTCGGTTTCTCTTATAGAGATCCCCACCATATTGCTAGAGGACACTTTGGCCTTGCCTTTGGACTTCCTATTTGTAACAGTCGTCCACTATTGGCTTTCAACAATGTTAGGATGGACCCACATTATCTCTGCTCGAGGAATGGAAACAGAAATAAAACCTTTCTCCTTCTAGGTATGAGGATCAGTATTGATCACTCTTAGTTCTCCTTTCGGGATGGAAACCACTCCGGTTGGCGCTAGCGGGAGATTCTGACCTAATTGAGTAAGTGATCTAGCAGTCATGTTGGCAATCATCTTCTTTTGTTCTGGACGGAGCTTAAGTACCTCTGCATCAATCAGAGCCTGAAAAACATCCTTAAAGATGTAGTAATTCTTGGTAGGGTATCCTAGAATCCTGTGATATTAATAATAGTTAGGATCATCAGTCTTTCCCACCTCTTCAGGACGTCTGACCTCCGGCAATTTAAGTTTGTTACTCTTTTGGAATAACTTAAACAAAGAAAGCACATGCTCATCCTTGAAGGAGTATAGTTTATTGGCACTTGCTTGGTCAGAAGCCACACCCCCCTCTGACTAACTGGGTTTTCGAAAGTAACTTGACCTCCATTGCTAGAGTATCCCTTCTTCTAGGTTGAGAAGATGACTCTAAGGCGTGCCGCGTTGGTTTGTTGAGTCTTGGTTTGCTGTCTTTTTCTTCAGCCCTGACCCTGACGATAATTTATTCCACCTGTTCGCCTTGTAGAACCAACTGCTTCCAAGTGCGGCATTTTGCCACTCCTATTTGAGCAAGGAGGGTAGTTTGCAGATTATAGTGATATGTCTTGACCAGCGTAGACTGGGTCATGCCACAGGGACAGCGGAGTGCCATGCTCTGAAATCTTTCGATGAAAGCCTTGATGGACTCTTCTTTCTTTTGCTTGCAGCAAGGAGAGTTGGCACTGAAATTTCGGTATCATCTTCAAAGAAACAAACTTGAAACAACTTCTTAAGGTCAGCCTATGTCTTGATCGAGCCAACAGGAAGTTTCACGAACCATTTAAAGGCGACCCCCTTAAGAGTGCTAATAAATAAATAAGCCATAATGACATCGTTTGATACAACATTCCCAATTTGGGACTTGAAGTAGTACATGTGTTGGTTTGGCGACCCTTTACCATCGAAAGTATGGAGGATCGGTGCCTTGAACTTGGGAGTGTAAGGAGCTGTATCCTATTCTACTGAGTAGGGCCGGATTACCCCCCCTGAAGACCACCTCGATTTGCTAGGGCTTCGAGACATTGCTTTAATTTACTCATCCTCTTGAAATGACTGATTCTGTTTTCTGAGTTATCTTCCTCTTCAGATGAAGATTTGGGTGGCTTAGAGTTGGAATGCTCTTCATTCTCAGTGCTTGCAGAAGATGAGCTCTCTCCTTCTTTCTTTTGCCCTTGGACTTCTTGAAAGGAATTTTGCCTTTCGATTTTTTTTCTCCTTAAGCAGTTATGAAAGCATCTGCTTAAAGGTATCGATAGATTCTTGCTGAGCTCGAATCATATTGAGGTGTTCCCTTTGGACTCGGGCCTGCTCTTTGAATTGCCTGGCCACTTCCTCGGGAGTTCCTGCCATGTAAGCAAAGTCTACAGTCTCTGAACTAGAATTCGAAGATTGGGATTCAATAATGGCGGAGTGCTCATCGTTCACCTCAATTTCCCTGGCTAACAAACTATAGTCGACTGGGACAATTGTTCCCATACAGGTATGAGTGTGTCAATAAATCCTTTCAGGTTCGACAAAAATATCCTTTAAACTAGGAGATCGGTCAACATCCGACTCCTCTGAACTGACAGACAGTTGCTCCACTTCCTTGGTGTGAAACTCGGCTCCACCATGTTTGCAGTCACTTCTAGGTACTCAGTGTCAGAGAATGATTTCTTCTTCCAAGATCGTCGTCTCTTGGCTGAGTTTGAAGTCGCTGACAACCGGTTAAAACTGAGGGCTTGGTTATGTGAAAGTCGCAATGGCAATCGGAGAGTTCTGCTGATATGAGCCACTCCCAGTGACATTGAGGAGTGATTTGATGGACACTCCTCTTCCTTGTCAGGTAGTCCCTCAAGTTCACTGCAGGGGACATCTAAGGAACTAGCCTCAAACCCATTGGGGTGAGGGCTTTTTGTCTCTTTATGTCTCGAAGACATGCCATTCTGAACACAGGTCTCGTGTTTCTTTGTTGAAATACGGACCTCGCATGGTGTTGAAATGCAGACCTCCAGCATTGGTTGAGTTAGCCTTGGAACACGGTTCTCGTGTTTAAAATTAGAATCGCGGGAGGTCACATTCTGAAATAGGCAGAATGCGAATCTCACATTTTGATGCAGGTAGAACGCGAGTCTCACGCTGGACGCGGACCTCGCGTTTGGATGCTGAGACGCGTGGTTGAAGAATGCAGGACTCACATTCTGGAATAGAAACGTGGTCCCCATATTGCTTAAAAGAAACACGAGTATGAATCTCGTGTTCTAAATCTGCAGAACAGATTACGTCTACAGAATTTTTGAGTTGTTGTCAACGAGCACGAATCCTTCATCTGAGTTCAGCATTTCGGTTGAGTCACAAGGGTTGTTGGGAACCCTCGGCAACCTAAAATTGCAGAGTTCAGTGAGGAGAGAGATGGCAGATTTGATCCTCACTATTACTTTGATCATGTACTGACGTATTAGCTCTGCAGGTCTCCTGAGAAACGTTGATACGGACTACATGGGCTGCAGGAGAGGTTTTAAGAACCTCGTTAAAAGTGGCACCGCTTTCGTTCTGAACAGAAGTGCAGGCCACTTTGGGAGAAATCTCAGAAGAGATTTGAGTGTGAGTCCCAGAAGAGACTTTATGGTATTGTCGCGTTGCCTTGGGGCTAGTGGAGCCTGAGGAAAGGAATTTCTCAAATTTCCCTTGGTCGAATTCAACGACGAGAAATTATATCGTCTTTCTGAAAATCTGGACATCAGCTTGTGCCACGGTAGTCTCATCAGTAGGAATGAAGTCCCCAGCATAGTCGCCATCTTTTATTTGGTCAAAAAATAAAAGCAAAGTAAAATTTCTTTGAATGGCTGAAAGATTAAAATGGAATGATTCTGATTACAAAAGAGGAAAAAATTACTAAAATTTCTCTTTGTTAAAAGTTGGGTTCTTCGTGTGGCGATAGAGAGTGATTCTTCTTCTCCATTGACCAGCTAAATGACAAGCTTCTGTGTGGGATGCTCTCGAAAAGTAATAAAAAAGGAGCTCTATTTTTAAAACGCTAAGTGTTTAGAGTCCACTGATTTCTCCTTCTCTCACTCTAGACCGATGAAAAAGCAAGGAGCTTTTTAGTTTAAGAGTACTCAGCTTAATCTCTCAGAAAAAAGCCCCCCTCCTTTGTAGCACTTGAGGCTATTTATATGTGAGTCATAGGGGTATAACTGTCTTGTAGAATCCCTCCATAATGGGGATTAACTCCCCCATTAAGTGGGGAGTTAATTGACCCAGTAATGGGAGTCAGTTATAACAGAAATGTGGGTCTCACACTGGATGAGGACCTCGCGTTACTATGTAGACATGGCACTCCATATCTGCGTCTCAGTAAGAATGCGGAGTTGCTCAGACCCGCGCAAGACGCGAGACGCTGAGTTGCTCAGACCCACATAAGACGCGGGGTTCCTCAGACCTGTGTTTGAAGTAAGACGCGAGATTGCTTAGACCCGCGAGAGACGCGGAGCTATTCGGACCCACGTCTAAAGTCTGTATTTCCCTTTGGATGCAAGATCCGTATTTTAATTGAAACGCGACCTTCGTGTTGAAGTGAGGTCAGCGTCTGATGACCTATCCTTAATAATTTTTAGACAGCCTACAGCGGCCACCTTCATCAGCGGGCTACAAGTCATAACCCCTTCTACAAACATCTGGAGAAGAATGACATCACTAAGATGAGGAATATACTTGTCCGGGCGTAGAAGTGCATTCAGATAGAAGAGACGATTCGGGCCACATCCAGTCGCCCCCTAAGACAAGGGCCCGAGGTCGAGAAGGCAAATCCACAGTTCCCTTCGAGGAAGAATCTGAGCTACAACTCCTCCTCTGTCCACAAGCCATCCAGGCATGCGGCCGAATCCAGTAAGGGAAACGAAGCAGAGCTCGACCTCATCCCATTCAGAATGCCCATCAGTCACATCTTTAACACTGTCAAGGATTAGCCATGGCTCAGGCGTCCGACCAGACCTCTCCCATTTAATCCGAAAAGGCCTGGAGCTAGGGACTATTGTGCCTTCCACAAAGGGAGGGGCCACCTCAGTGGATTGCTAAACCCTTCGAGGACACCTTCAGGACCTGGTAAATGAAGGATACCTCCGTGAGTTCATCCTAAACTCGGACTACCCTCAGAAATTAAGGTGCAGAGGCAGCTCGGAACCACGGATGAACACCCGAGCATCACCCCCATCCAATACAGGGAAGTGAACGCAATCCTTAGGAACTCTCCTATAGAAGGCACCACCACAAAGGAGAAGACCATCTATGTCAACGAAAGGCAGAGACACAACTATCCAGCAATAGTGACTCGCCTCCTACATCTCCTAGTAGGCCAGTCTCTTTCTCAAAAGAAGACACCTATTCTGTGAACTTTCCGTACAATGACGCCTTGGTTGTGACGTACACATTGGATGTTGCAAAGTGTCGAAGATCTTAGTTGATGGGGAAGTTGTGTCAACATCTTTTATCGCTACACTCTAGATCGAATGGAGGACACTCCCAAGCATGCCTAAAAACTGATCAACTTTCGGAGACAGTCGCTTCTCTACAGTTTTGATGGAGTGAAGCCCATTACCCCAGCACGGTCGAGTTCCTAGTTCACGCGGACCCTTTTAATGTCATCACAGAATTCTGTGCCCTCGACGTCCAATCCCTCTACAATGCCATCCTCAAGAGGTCAAGGATCCACATGATGAGAGCGGTCCCATCTACCCATCATTGGCTATTGAAATACCCCACACCATCTGAAATGGCCAACATCAGGGGTGACTAGGCGATGGCGAGGATGGTAGCTACAGTAACTGAAGAGAGGTCGGGATGGGTGCAAAAGACCTCCCGAGTGAAAACTCTCTTGTGGACAAGAAGCAGAAGAGGATTGTTGATCAATAGAAATCACAATACAATAAAAGTCGAGATCCTGACTCACCTGCCGAGTCAGGAAACCCTGATAATAAGACTGAGGAGGAGCCCGAGATATTCAGGGTAGACCCATGTCACCCAGAGCGGACTCTCAGATCAGCTCAAGTTTGCACCCTCACGAGAAGACATTGTTCAAACAATTCTTGTCAGAAAATTCAGATGTATTCGTGTGGTCTCCTACCGATATGCTCAGAATCGACCCCGCGGTCATCTGCCACAAACTCTCCATCAAGACAGACGCCGAGCCAGTAAAGCGAAAGCCAATGAATGAAGAAAGGAGTTGTACCATCAGCGACGAGGTCGATCGCCAACTTCAAGCAAGCTTCATCTGAGAGATATTCTACACCTACTGGCTCTCTAATTTCATCTTAGCGAAGAAAAAAAATGGGAGTGGAGAGTCTGCATCGACTTCACCAACCTCAATGAAGCTTGCCTAAAGGACAGTTATCCCTTTTCGAGGATCGATCAACTAGTGGAGGCAACGACGGGCCACGAGCTTCTTAGCTTCATGGATGCCTATTCCGACTATAATCAGATCAAGATGCACCCATCAGACAAAGACAAAATCGCCTTCACTAATAGTCAGAGAATCTATTACTACATGGTGATGCCCTTTGGACTCAAGAACGCGGGGCCACCTTCCAGTGAATGGTCAATAAAGTCTATAAAGACTTGATCAGGAGCACCATGGAGGTTAACATGGGTGATATGTTGGTGAAGAGTATACAATGCACAGATCCCAGCATCTAGACAAAGCCTTCAATCTCCTTAGGCAATACAAGGTGAAGCTCAACCCCGAAAAGTATACATTTGGGGCGGCCTCCAGGAAGTTCTTGGGGTATCTAGTCACTCAACGGGGCATCGAGACTGACCCCAACTAGAAATTCGCAATTCTGAACATGAAGTTGCCCACTTGTGTGAAGGAGATCCAGACACTGAACGGACGTCTTGCAACCCTCAATCAGTTCATCAGCCAATCCACGGATAAGTACAGTCCATTCTTCCAAGCCTTAAAGAAGAATAGATCTGACTTCTGCTGGAACGAAGAATGCAAGACATCTTTCCATGGACTAAAGAGGCACATGGCCTCACCACCCCTACTATCAAAACCTTTCTTGGGAGATACACTATTTCTCTATCCCACGATCTCGGAGTCAGCAAGGAGTGGGGCCCTAGTTCAGGAAGATGAGCATGTGCATTATGCCAACCACTCCATGAATGGTCCACAGACCAGATACCAAAGGCTAGAGAAGCTATGCTTACTCTCTTCATCATCTCGAGGAAGCTTAAGCACTATTTTCAGACTTTCTTGACCACAGTTCTCACGACCACCCCCTAAGAAGCGTCATTGAAAACCCGAAAGCAACCAGGAGGATTTCAAAGTGGGCCTCGAAACTGAGATCCTACGGACTCAGATACGAGCCAAGAATAGTGATCAAAGATCAGGTCTTAGCTGACTTCATTTCTGACTTCACCCTGGGGACAACAAAGCACTTTGAGCAACTAGAAGGGTGGATCATGAATATGGATGGAGCTTCAAGCAGTAAGGGGCGGGCATTGGGATTGTCCTCATCACCCCCGAAGGATTCATCATCAAACAGTTCTTCACCTTCAGTTTCCCTACATCCAACAACGAAGTCGAGTATGAGGCTGTCCTAGTTGGGCTCCAAGCGGCTATCACTCTTAGGATTACGGGACTCAAAGTTTGGTGTGACTCCTCACTAATAGTCAACAAGTCATCAGGGAGTACATCGCAAGAGATCCTCAGATGGTTGAGTACCTACAACTCGTCCTCAAATTGAAGTCTAAGGTTCCCCGATGTGACTTTAGGTGGGTCCCCAGATCTGAAAACAAATCACGCTGACTCTCTTGCTAACCTGGGGGCAGCGACAGAGTTCCAGTTCAGGCGTAAAATCCCCGTCAAACACATCACCAATTCGAGCGTCCAGCAAACAATCAGAGAGACCCTACGCCTCGACACCTCATTAGCGTGGAGGGACCCCATCATCACCAACTTGAAGGATGAAACACTCCTCGAAGACAAGGCAGAGGCACTAAAGCTCCAGTACTTGGCCTCTAGTTACACGCTCCTCGAGGATACCCTATATAAAAAATCCTATTTCAACCTCCATCCCCACCCGTACCTAAGATGTCTCGGGTCAGACGAAGCTCGAAAAGTGATGTAGTAAATGCACGACGGCGATTGTGGGAACCACGCGGGAGGATGCTCCCTCTCCCACAAAGTCATCAACTAAGAGTACTACTGACCCAAAATGTTCAACGATGCCAAGAATTATATGAAAAGGTACCCGTAATGTCAAAGATTTGCTCCAGCGTCAAACAGACCGAGTACCGACCTCCACACCTTATGCAGCCCTTATCTCTTCATGCAATGGGAATTTAATGTGGTCGGGCCACTTTCCCGAGTATAACCCCAGTTATGATTCCTCCTGGTAGCCATCGACTACTTCACCAAATAGGTCAAAACAATACTGCTCTTTGAAGTCACCGGATAACAAACATAGTATGCCACTTTGGGCTTCCTCACACCATTATCTGCGACAACGGAATGAACTTCACCAACAAGCAAGTGACAAGTTTCTGTGACAAGTACAAAATTACACATCGATTCTCCTGCCTTATAATCCTCAAGGTAACGGCCAGGCCAAAATCAGCAACCGCACCATCCTAGACAACCTGTGTAAAATTCTGGGCAAAATTAAAGGGAAATGGGTGGAGAAACTCCTCGGAGTGCTCTGGGCTTACAGGACCACTAAATGTGTCCCGACCGGAGAAACCCCGTTCTCACTGGCATATGGAACGAAATCGATCATCCTGATTGACATTAACATGCCAACACTTTGAGTGAAAGGGGTGGTCTAAGGGGCCGTTTGTTTCGCGTAAAACTCCGTAATTCGTAAATGACTTACTACCCAGTTACAACTACGGCGTTTGTTTGGACCGTAATTCATAAAAGACTTACGTAACTCAACTAACGCTCACTTGCAACCCAGTTACCACTCACTTACAGCCCAGTTACAGTTAATTTTGTGGTCATACAAATTTGTAATATTTTTTATATTAATATTAAAATTTTTAATATTTAACTTTTTTAATATTTATTTGCAGTATTAAAACTTTTAAAATCACCAAATAGTTAATTTTGTGGTCAACTTTTTCACTTACGACTTATACATTACGACAACCAAACACCGTAAAGTACAATACACTTTCCCACTTTACAATTTTATATTACCAATCAAACACCGTAAAATTTACATACATATAACTCATTTACAATTGTAAAAGACTTTACCAATTACAACTATGAATTACGGCCAGTTACGACAACCAAACAGGCCCTAAGACCAGAACGACGCCCTGCTCCACCTGATGTTAGATCATTTAGAGGAAAGGCAACAATAGGTGCATTGCGGCCTATCAACAGCAAATCTGGGCCGCTCACCACAAGAAGGTGAAATCTCGAGAATTCCAAGTTGGAGACCTGGTCTTGAAGTGCGTGATTCAGAGCATATGACAAAGAGATCAGAAAAGCTGAGCCCCAACTGGGAAGGCCCCTACATCATTATCGCTCAGGGAGGCAAGGGATCATACACCTTGGACGATCAAGATGAGAACCAACTCAATAAGCAATGGAATTCTTTTCACTTGAAGTGATATTACGTGTAAGTCATACACATTCAATGAAAATATCATTTTTTGCTATCTCAACTTGTTTTACCCAACTCTGATATTTGCCCTAAGCATCACGAGCATGTCAACTGCCTATATGGGCCTTCACCCTGACGGCGACCCCTCAGGGGGTGTCCTGAAAGACGAAGGCTCGCCCACGTTGGATGCTCGGAGCCAGCCTATAATGGAATATACCCTGATGGCCGCCCAAACAGGTCAACCACCTATATGGGTATTCATCCTGACACCGACCCTTCGGGGGGTTTTCTAAAAGACGGAATCTCGCCCACATTGGATTCTCAAAGTTAGCCTATAATGGGATATACCCTGATGATCGCCTGAGCAGGTCAACCGCCTATATAAGTCTTCACGCTGACGGTGACCCTTCATGGGGCATCTTGAAAGACAGAGGCTCACTCACGTTGGATACTTGGAGCCAGCCTATAATAAGATATACCCTGATGGCCGCCTGAGCAGGTCAACCGCCTATATTGGTCTTCACCTTGACGGCGACCCTTCGGGAGGCTTCCTGAAAGACGGAGGCTCGCCCACGTTAGATGCTCGGAGTCAACCTATAATGGGATATACCTTGATGGTCGTCCGAGCATGTCAACCGCCTATATGGGTCTTCACTTTGACGGTGACCCTTCGGGGGCTTCCAGAAAGACAAAACCCTGCCCATATTGTATGCTCAGAGCCAACCTATAATGGGATATACCCTGAGGGCTGCCCGAGAAGGTCAACTGCCTATATGGGTCTTCACCCTACGATGACCCTTCAGGGGACTTCCTGAAAGACTGAGGTTCGCCCACATTGGATGCTCGAAGTCAGCCTATATAATAGGATATACCCTGATGGCATCCGAGCAGGTCAACCGCCTATATGGGTTTTCACCCTGACGGTGACCCCTCAGGGGGCTTCCTGAAAGACGGAGGCTCGCCCGCGTTGGATGCTCGGAGCCAGCCTATGATGGGATATGCCTTGACGGCAGCCCGAGCAGGTCAACCGCCTAAATGGGTCTTCATTCTTACAGCAACTCCTCAGGAGGCATCCCGAAGTATCAAGGTCTGCTCACATTAACTAGGCCCCACTCCGTGGGCCCCCGAGCGAGCAACAATCCACCTAGGACCAACATGGCAATACAACCTCGAAACCGACAAGTTCCCCTACCCAGGTAAACACTTGCAGGCACTATCGGGGAATGATCCCATTCGAAAACTACATTCCAAATCATTCCAAACATTTCAGAATCAGAACGGCTCCCAAGCAGGCTCAATAATAAGTCAAATCTCAAATCTCAAAATAAGTAAGATCTGAACAACACATGAGTTAAAAATTCTTTGCTTTATTACGAAAATTTTCAATTACATTCATCCAAGTACAAAATGTGAATACATCTAACAAGAGTAATACAAGTTCTGATTTTGCATGAATGTGTTCTTCCTGAGAGAAAAAGCGGTGGAGCCTATTGTCGCGCCCCCAGCTGCATCCTGGTAATGACTCCTAAGCAAGCAGTTCACCAGAGCAGGATGAGCGATGATACCGAGAACTCTTAGGAAGGCGTAGGGAGACCTCACCCGAAAGGCAAAAGAGGATACTAATGCCAAGACCGTAACTGTAACGCCCCACCCCATCGGGTACGGAGACGCTATTGCGATATACATATACTAGGCGAAAATACCCTCACATACGTACGCTAAGCATATCAGTACCATCAGGAATCAGAATATAGAAGCACAATGGTAATATACATTCTAATATTACAGTTCAAGTACATTGTTATCATAGATTTTGTATTCCATGGTGATCCAATATTACAGGAATATTACATCATCGTGGAATACAAAATATGATTTACAAGAGATTTACATGGGACAAAAGTGATAAATGCTCTCGAGTAGGAAGGAGGAATCTCAAAAGCCAGCTAAAAGTGATAGGTCAGGAGGATCTGCTACCAAGTCTCCATACTTCCGCTTCCTACTCTAATCAGCAACAGGAAATCCCCAATGCTCCAAGCTCTGGGGAACTGGACATGCAAGTCCAAGGTTGTTAGAAAAGCAACCCAATGAGTATGTAAAATGAATACCAAATGGATCGTGTGTTCAAGGCAGGCAAGCAGGCAGGCAATGACAACAAATGTAAATGAAATAAATTTATTCAAGCATGTATGAATTGTATATGTCATATGTAAAATGTAAATGAAGACAAAAAATCAGTTGTATAAAATTAATCTCCAGATCCATGAGATTAATACATTGAGGGGATAATCCAAATAAGGAACCCTCATCTATATACCATACACCACACTTCACCATCAATTAAGTATATACAACCAGAGTTGTTGATCAGTAAGTATGTCAATATTCATGTGATCAGTGATTCTAGTATTTTGTCAGTAATAGTCCAGTATCAGGAGTCTTAGTTATATTTAAAATTCTTGTATAGTTGGTAGTTAGAATTACTTAATTATATAACAATAACAACAATCAGTATCGCATGTTATTATAATCATTCCTCTCCAGTGTCTCATACCATTGGCAGCTCATACTGGAGTCCGTACTTCTAATAAAACACATCCGAATTCTGGTATACGAATACCATTGTTCAAACATGAGTGATCGAATAACATCTGCTCCTAACATTATTATTATCAGATAATTAAGTTATGTCAGGTATGGGGTAAGGTGCAGTACATTATGTTATAAAATAATGATTATCAATACTATCAGACATTTTAATCATCTCCCTGCCAATGTCACCCATCATTGGCAGTCCATACTAGAGTTTGTACTCCAGTAGAACTCACTCATATCTTATATGGGTGTACCAGATCCAAATGAAGGAGAAATCAAATATCACACATTCCTAATATCATCATTGTTGGGTTGTTATATTTTTATTATTCATCCGATCCATATGTCTAAGTTTATGTTGTTGGTACACATATATCCACATATGAATAAGACGAGTTTAGTTATTGGAAACTGATGAGGATCAACTGTATTAGGTTCATAATGAGCCACATGCATACCCAGGACAACAGCCTCATTCAATTGGATATGGCCTCCAATCCCAGCCTCTAGGCTGTAAGGATCGTATTTGTATGCCCTGAAATCAGCAGTGGAATCAATACAGGGTGTCAATACACCCCATCAGAACACTTGTGGTCTCTAGTAGTTTTGAATAGTATTGCAACATCGAGCCATTATGAAGTCGTACTTATTGAAGTCCATCAGTTTCCCCAAACCCGATGTATGTTGAGTAATTTATTATTACAGTTTGTCCAGTGTACAGCTTTCATATATTTATGATAAACCAGTTACGGGGATCTTCAGGAGTTCAGTATCAGGAGTATCCCATTTATAGGGATTCAGTAATCAGTAGTACAAAAATCAATTGTATAGTAGTCAGGAGCACAGTTATCTTGTATTAGTACAGTAATCATGTAAATCCCCATAAATCAGTTATTATGACTCAGCTATTTTAAGCAGTCAGGAATTATAGTACCAAGTCTGGAAACGGTGTAATGTAATAGATCAGGAGTTATGATACCGTCCAGTAATCAGTGTATGTACTTTAGTCATCATATGATACATGTCAAAGTCCATATGTTAAGTGTAGTATCAATATGATGTATCATTATCAATATCAGATAATTTGTAAATCATGTAAATTATATTAGGAATTCACAATTATTAAAATAATGATATAAAGCAGCATTATAGCTATGCATAGACAAGCGATGCGAAGCAGTATTGGAGGCACAAATAACGAACAGAGTTTAATCACTAAAGTGCTCAACAGAGCTACAGAAATGATTCGACTTGGACTGTAAGTCTAAAATCTAGCATAATTCTACCTAGGCGAGTCAAGTGATAAAGCGCTGAGCGCTAAGTACGCCCACCAGGAGAAGCCGAGAGAGCGCGAACAGTTTAAGCGCCCCCTTTTCGGGGAAGTGGGCATAAGAGTGACCATAAAATCTAATAGGGTCAGAAGGTCAAGTAGGTATCTGCATAAAATAACGTTAGTATACACAAACATACATATAAAACACATATAAACACAATCTACTGCGTTGGGTGCCAAAAGAGAGACTTGACGGTCTAAGCTCCCTAAGGGCTAAAGGGCCATAAGGTCAGGTGGGTACCTACAAAAGATGTTAGTACCAAAATATACAAAAATACAGATAATTCCTAAAAATACATAGTAATTTTAGAAAAATACAGAAAATTCCTAAAAATACACAGAAAATTACTAAATACACAGAAAATTCCTAAAAATACACATGTAATTTCTAAAAATACAGAAAAATCCTATAAATACATGGACAAATTCTAAAATACAGAAAAATCCTAATAATGCCCAGATAATTTCTAAAAATTACAGAAAAATCCTAAAAATGCCCAGGAACATTTATACAAGTCCAGATACATCAATTATTACAAACAATACCCATAACAGTATCACAATTATTTCTACAACTAATTCTACAGGGGAAAGTACTCGCCTATAATCAAAAAAAACTCGATACCACGTGCATGTGAACACGTGTATGGAGAAGTGTGTGGATGTATGTGTGTGTGAAGCCCAGGTAAGCTAGCCGTGAGCTATAGAGGAAGAAGGAGAGAGAAAATGAAAAGAAAGAGAGAATCTAGAGAGAGAAAGTGGGATTTTGGAGGGTTTTCGAGATAGAAAGGCCTTTTGATGGAGCGGATAGTTGTGGATGGTGAAGAAGAGGGTTGTGAAGGGTGGTGATGTTGGCAGCCTGAGGTAGGACGTGTGGTGGAGTGGAATTTTGTAGAGAGAGTGGTATTTTAGAGAGAGAAAGTATGATTTTGCCCTTTTAAGAAGAGAAAGTGGTGGGAGAGAAGCGGATGGTGCGGCTGGTCTAGGAAGTAGGTGAGGGAGTTATGGTGGTAATTATGGTGGTGGTAAGGTGGTTGTAGGATTTTGAGAGAGAGAGAGTGATTTTAGAGAGATAAAATAGATTTTTAGAGAGAGAAAAGTATAGAGAGGGAAATGGTGGCTGGCTCCTTTTGGGAGATGAGGGAGAGAGGATAAGACGAAGGGGATAAGCTTTTAAGAGAAGCCAATGGCTTGGCGTCATGAAGAAGAAAGAAAAAGAAAGAATGTTCTAGAAAATTAGAGAAAAGAAAAGAAAAAGAAAAAAGAAAATAAAAAATAAAAATGTAAATATTAAATTATTAGGGGTTAAGTGCAAATGTCACATAAGAAATAATATAAAAAATAAAGAAAAATGAAAAAGAAATGAAATTAGAAAGGAAAAGAAAGGGAAAAGGAAAGATTTATTTAATGGAGAAATAAAAAGAAAATATTTTAAAATTTTATCAGACATAATATAGGTCCAGTGCAGAGTCTTATATAAAAATTTCAGGCCAAACAGAAGTCAAAACACACATAAAATGATGTGAATACTATTAAAGTATTGAAAACCGTAAAAGAATACGCATTTAGAATCATGGTATTACAGTAACTACGGAGCAGAGATGGACAATGAGGCGACACCCCATGATAGCACAGACGGTCGGCGTCTGATATCAAAACCGACGTCGAATGCCCTTATGCTCCATGCTCTATGTTCACTATAAGAAAAGAAAAGAGGGGTCAAGTCCAAACTGAAAAACACCTAGAGGGGGGG
The DNA here is from genome assembly GCA_038442645.1 of Agave tequilana. Classification (NCBI taxonomy): domain Eukaryota; kingdom Viridiplantae; phylum Streptophyta; class Magnoliopsida; order Asparagales; family Asparagaceae; genus Agave; species Agave tequilana. The sequence goes on along the minus strand of JAVJIF010032120.1, from coordinate 29,669 downwards.
TGATTAGGTGTAAGTGCTAATCTAGGAACTAAATGCGCTAAATGCGGAAGCTAATGCAAATCTTGCACAAACTTAATACAACACAACAAGTGTAACCGAATTCCCCGTGAAGGGCTCTGGACTAACTCCTCTTGATTCCCCTTGAATGGTTTGAGATGCTATGTGAAGCTCTTGTTGGTTAAGTATAAGTTAGGCACACACACAAGCAAGCCAAGCAAATAAGGATGAATAGCAATATGAATATATGCAAGGCACAATGCAAGCAAATAGATATGATATGACAATATGAGTTATGCTCAACACAAGCAAATATGATATGAATGAAGTATGATGCTTTGCACAAATAAATGAGAGAGAGTTGAGAGATATTGGATCAAACGCAAACACACGGATATGTTTCGAGGTTCGAGCCCCTAGCTTTACATCCCCGCCTACACCACCGTGTAGGATTTCCAATCCACTATAATGTCCACCGAGGACTCCCACCGAGGGAACCTTCACCGAGAAGGATTTGTTAAAACACAAGGAGTACCGAACTCCTCTCTCAATACAAACACCACCTCACAACCGAGGGGTAGGCCCGTAGCCAAACAACAACCACAAACACCTCTACCGAAGAGGGTTTACAAACCAACTCCACCTCTCACTAGAGGGAGCAAACAAATCACCCGATCACCTTTACCAAAGAGGGATACACAAAGAACAAGGGTGTTTATAACAAGTGGTTTCTTTCAACCACAAACCAAACTCTCTTTTCTTTTTCTCTTTTTCCACAAAACAAAGGATCCTAATAGATTAGGATAGATGATAGCTCAAGTGTGGAAACTAGGTGTTTGGAAAACAAGCAACAAAGAAAAACACTTAGGAAAATTCTTGCAAAAGATATAGAATGAAAACCAAGACAAATCTCCCAAAATACTCTTTTCTTTGATTTTTCTAAAAAACCTAAAACAAATAAGATGAATTCTTTTTGGCCCAAAAACACTTTTGAAATCTTTTAAAAACACTTCAGAAAACTGAGAATTTTTGCTCTTAAAAATCTTGGTGAAAACCTCAAACAAATGGGGTATTTATAGCCCCATCAGAAAACTAGCCGTTAGGCTGATGTGGCAGCCTGACAGGCTGACGGTCGACTGGCCCGGTCGACCGCCAACGGTCAGAAATGTGAACGTTGGGCAACCACGGTCGACCGGCCCGGTCGACCCAAACAAACAGAGAGCTCTGCTCTCAGACCCGGTCGACCCGGACGGTCGACCGTCCCAGTGTCTCCAAACGTGCACAGATTTGTGCACGTCGGTCGACCGGCCCGGTCGACCGACTTCAGCCTAGTCGACTTGGTCAGTTGACTTAGTCGACTGGTTGAAGCCTGGAACAGAAAACTGGGTCAGAAAAACAGTTTAAAAATATTTTGAAAAATCTTTTAAGTCTTCTAAAAATCTACAAAACTTGTTTTAACATTTTATATTGAAACACAAACTTGTGATAAAAATTTCAAGACATATATCAATCATATCAATTCATTTTTGAGTCTTGCAAATTTTATCAAAACCAACACTTGTATTTTTATCAAACTTGATTTTTCAATACATGAATAAGATAGTCAAAATAAGCTTGTCTAGGAAGTTAAAAGCATGTATGTATATCTAGAACATATCTAATATACATAAAAACTATTTAAGCTTGTTTTGGTCAATTATTCATGAAAACCAATTCCAAAACATGAAAACGTATGTGTTTGTGCACTTGAGCATATCAACTATACTAAGCTTTACAAATGGATCTAAACACACTATCTAAACTATGGATACCTAAGTCTTCTTGATGATCTTCATCTTCAAGTTGACTTGCTCCAAAACTCCATCCATGGGCTAGGCAATGTGTGATCTTGAAGTTTTGGCCCTGGAATCACCATGAAAAGCTTCTAAACTCCTAGTTGAAGCTAATCACCAACTAATATCTTGGTTAATGATCTGAAACTTAAACAACACAAGATTATTAGTAAACATAACTACATGAGTTAATCATCATCAAAACTAGGGTGGAAGGCCTTTGGGCCAACAATCTCCCCCTTTTTGATGATGACAAAACTCATGGAGTTATATATGCATGGATTAAAGTTAAGCTTCAAAGAAGCTCCCCCTTAACTCATGCATAAACAAATAAACAAAAGATATGCAATGAATGTACATAAACATGTATGCATCAACATGCATAAAACACATAAACATGTTCTAGAAGCTCTAGTTACCAATTAAATTAATAAAACATTAACAAAAACACTAGATGCTCTAGATACCAATAAAACTTAATATATGCAAAAACATAAGTATGCATATATAAAACTCAAATTATTCTCCCCCTTTTTGTCAATCATCAACAAAGGGGTAAACAATCAAAACAATAAATGAGGGGTAAAAATCTTTCTCCCCCTTTTGTCAATCAAAACAATAAAATAATGTTCTCCCCCTTTTTGTCTAAAACAAAAAACAAAGTCAATAAGGGGTGACTATAATCAACATGATATCAATAGAAACATATGTCAATGAAGCATCTTGATACCAATAGAAAAGTAAACAAAGATCAATAAATGTTATATGCTATATACATTCATGAAGAGGAAGACGCTAAGTTAGCTTCCCTACACATATGCATTACATGAAAGAGGGATGTTAAGCCCTAATTCACATAACACACATTATGTAATGCATAAGAGGAGATGTGAAGCTCCCCCTACACACGTGTACCACATAAAGAAGAGATGTTAAGCTCTTCAATACAAGATACACTCATCATGAATCTATATGTAGAAGAGATGTTAAGCTCTCCTTGCATATAGTCAATACAAATCAAAACTTTTGAATATTTTTCTCTAAACAAAATTTTTAGATACCAATTTAAAACACAAAACATCTTGATATCAAAAGATAGTATTTTTCTTTTTAAGTCATATAAACAATTGAAATGACCCTTTTTTTTATCATAAAGCAAGGGAGTGGAAAACTAAATACCAATTGAAATATGAAAATCGAATTTTCTCCCCCTTTATGAAATACCAACAAAAACTATGTATACTCTTATTTTAACAAGCCTATGCATAGTTTTTTTTTTTAAATAAGCTTGAATAAAGATACCAAAAAATGAATCAATTGAAGTAATAGATGAAACTCAAGCTCTAGCATAAACAAAATTTGTATGAAAAATTTATATCTTAAGCACAAATAAAACAAGTATATGTGTATGAAATAGAATGAGTACCAATCACCAATAGATGATACCAATTGAAAATATACATACACAATAAACATATGAGTATACAAAAGGATCAAAATGATACCAATTGAAAGAGTTCAATGATACCAATTGACATAACAATAAAAGCATGGTATAGATCATATAACTAATCCTCCCATCTCAGGCACAAGTTTAAAAAAAAAATTTCAATATAAACATACAAGGCATGGACTCCCATCCAACCTCCCGTGGATGGTAGGGGTTTTCAAAAATAGATTTGAAAATGTAGTTTTGTTTGAAAATCACTACCAAATTGAAGAATACGAACTAGTCAAAATGAAAAACTTGTTAACTAGTGTGAAATCCTTCAAGCAAGGAATAAACTAAAAATAATTTTCAATGAAATCCACATGATAATCAACACTCTAATTCAATTAGGCATAAATATGACTCATGAATACAAAACATGAGTAAGCAATAAATGTGAGTGTACAAATAAAGTGTGAATATCATAATCATGAAAATATTCAATTAAGCTCAATTATTCCATAAACATTGAAAACACGAAAATCATCAAAACTTATTTAATCTTCATGGCATATGTATGTCAAGTACAAATTAAAATATACATACATATCCAAAACACAACGAGTCCACAAAATATATGCATTAAGGCACGTAGCTCAAAAAGGATAAACATGTATATCTAATAGTTTGGACAAGATAGACATATACATGAAGTCAAACAATTAAACACAAAATCAAGAAAAACTAAATTTTCACCAAAACAAATTTCATTTCAAGGTATATGTATGAATTGTCAACACAATAAGTATACATACATATCCCAAAACATAATTGAGTCCATATATAGATTTGCATGAAAGGCAAATCACTCAAAGGGTATACATGTATGTCTTAAAGTTTGGCAATACAAACATATACATGAAGTGAAACACATAATCATAAAACAAATTCAAAACATAGGAATACAAGTTTAAAATGCATGAATCATCAAAACTAGACTATACTAGCACATCTAATGGGTTCAAATAAGCATTCAAGCTCAAACATATATAGATTTATTTGTGGCCCACTATATGCACGAATATATACCTAGTCTTAATGAAAACTAACATCTAAACATGTAATCAACACATGAAGCATAAAACACGATAAAAATTAACATGATAAACTTAAACATGATTATTATGCAAATCCACATGTTATTAAACCTATGATAAACATGATAGCTAAAACAAACGGTGAGAACACAAAATATGGGTCCATATAAACATGGGTGTCTCAAAATGCTATACATGCATGTCAAGGATCTAATGAGCATGGCATTATTATAATAATCACCAAATAATGAAACATGCTATAAACATCAAAATATGAAATACAAATCATATATGATCAATATGTACATGCATGTGCATTAGATCTAGGTCATACAAATTAGTTTAACCAAGGTGAGAACACAAAAATATAAGTCCATATAAAACATGGATGTTTCAACCAACTAATAAGTATAACACTAATCTAATTAACATGGCATATTCATGATGATCACTAAACATCAAATCATGCTATGAAAGATAAATATGGAAAGCATGTAAACATAAGGAGTTAGAGATTCGATACCAAAACCAATGAGGTCACCGCTCTAGTTCTCCAAACCAAGATGGTCTTCCCACCAAACTTCCCTTGAAAGTGATGCATCCATTTGATTTCCATGAAGCTCGGAACGCATCCACTCCAAGGTGCCTTCACTCTCACGTCATGTGAGAGCCCACACCTACATCAAAAATCTTAGGGGTGGTCTTTGGTACCCATACTCTTTTGGGTCCATGGGGGTTAGTACCTTCTCTAACCCAAACAAAATTCTTTGCTAAATTTGAAGTATGTAATCTATCATAACAAAATTTAGCAAGGTGGCCCTTACGTCCACAATGTGTACATGTGTACACATGAGCATACATGTGATGAGTGTGTCCGTGAGGAGAATGTGTATGCCGTGGAGGGTGTGTATGAAAAGATGGAGCTTGTTTCTTTCGAAACAAGGTTTCCAAGCGTGTATGCCCAACAACACATTGGCTCAAAGTGGAGCCCAAACAATCTACACTCTTCTTTAACATACAAATATCATCATTAATTTTAGAAGAAGAGGTACATGCATTAGGTAGACTAGATGAAGAAGCTACACTAGCATGACAAACATGTGCATCCATCTTATTTTGCAAAACAACATTTTTCTTTAAACACACATCTAAATCATTTGAAATGGAAATAATTTTATTTTTCAAAGCAACATTCTCTTTTAAAACAAAATCAATTTTTGAAGACAAATTTTCATTTTTCTTCAAAATAGCATGGCAATCATTTTTATTTTTTAAAAAGTTATTTTCTTTAAGTGCAAGATCAAGTTGAGATTTTAATGAATCCCTCTCATTAGCAATCTCCTCTTTTTCTTGCAAAACAACATCAAGTCTAGCAATCAAATTTTTATTATCATTGTTAAGGCCTAGACTTTTCTTTTTCAAAATTTTATATTTTTCAAATAATTTTTCACAAACAATTGAGAGTTCTTCATTCAAAGCATGTGCATCAACATATTCATCACATGAAGAACTAGAATCAAAACTATCTAGTTGAGTTTCCGAGTGTACCTCAAGGGAGTCATTCCCTTGGACCGTATAGCATTGTTGCGGCTCGGATTCATCTCCACTAGATTCCTCTTGTTGGATCGGCAATTGAAGCTCGGAGGTGGTGGTGGTTGTCAACAAATTCCACACTGCAAAGGCGGAATCAAAGTTAGAAACACGCAAAAGATATTCTTTCGGTAATGTGCTTCTAATGGCCTCAAGGGCTTGTGCATTGGCCCCTATATGATTGCTATCACTAAGGAAGGATTCCTTGGTAATGGCAAGGTAAACCTTATGTCCTAGGGTTTGTAAATAAACGGTCATTCTAATCTTCCAAACATGAATGTTGGAAGGGTCAAACATAGGTGGGGTCATGAAAGCCATGGTAAACTATATGAGTGTGCAAACAAGCAAATGCAAACAATAGATTAGCAAGCAAATGGATCTCACTCCTAGGATGTTAAGCCTAAGTATCAGGAGCACTAGCTCTGATACCAATTGAAAAACACCTAGAGGGGGGGTGAATAGGTGTAAGTGCTAATCTAGGAACTAAATGCGCTAAATGCGGAAGCTAATGCAAATCTTGCACAAACTTAATACAACACAACAAGTGTAGCTGAATTCCCCGTGAAGGGCTCTGGACTAACTCCTCTTGATTCCCCATGAATGGGTTGAGGTGCTATGTGAAGCTCTTGTTGGTTAAGTATAAGTTAGGCACACACACAAGCAAGCCAAGCAAATAAGGATGAATAGCAATATGAATATATGCAAGGCACAATGCAAGCAAATAGATATGATATGACAATATGAGTTATGCTCAACACAAGCAAATATGATATGAATGAAGTATGATGCTTTGCACAAATAAATGAGAGAGAGAGTTGAGAGATATTGGATCAAACGTAAACACACGGATATATTTCGAGGTTCGAGCCCCTAGCTCTACATCCCCGCCTACACCACCGTGTAGGATTTCCAATCCACTATAATGTCCACCGAGGACTCCCACCGAGGGAACCTTCACCGAGAAGGATTTGTTACAACACAAGGAGTACCGAACTCCTCTCTCAATACAAACACCACCTCACAACCGAGGGGTAGGCCCGTAGCCAAACAACAACCACAAATACCTCTACCGAAGAGGGTTTACAAACCAACTCCACCTCTCACTAGAGGGAGCAAACAAATCACCCGATCACCTCTACCAAAGAGGGATACACAAAGAACAAGGGTGTTTATAACAAGTGGTTTCTTTCAACCACAAACCAAACTCTCTTTTCTTTTTCTCTTTTTCCACAAAACAAAGGATCCTAATAGATTAGGATAGATGATAGCTCAAGTGTGGAAACTAGGTGTTTGGAAAACAAGCAACAAAGAAAAACACTTGGGAAAATTCTTGCAAAAGATATAGAATGAAAACCAAGACAAATCTCCCAAAATACTCTTTTCTTTGATTTTTCCAAAAACCTAAAACAAATAAGATGAACTCTTTTTGGCCCAAAAATACTTTTGAAATCTTTTAAAAACACTTCAGAAAATTGAGAATTTTTGCTCTTAAAAATCTTGGTGAAAACCTCAAACAAATGGGGTATTTATAGCCCCATCAGAAAACTAGCCGTTAGGCTGATGTGGCAGCCTGACAGGCTGACGGTCGACTGGCCCGGTCGACCGCCAACGGTCAGAAATGTGACCGTTGGGCAACCACGATCGACCGGCCCGGTCGACCCAAACAAACAGAGAGCTCTGCTCTCAGACCCGGTCGACCCGGACGGTCGACCGTCCAAGTGTCTCCAAACGTGCACAGATTTGTGCACGTCGGTCGACCGGCCCAGTCGACCGACTTCAGCCTAGTCGACTTGGTCAGTTGACTTAGTCGACTGGTTGAAGCCTGGAACAGAAAACTGGGTCAGAAAAACAGTTTAAAAATATTTTGAAAAATCTTTTAAGTCTTTTAAAAATCCACAAAACTTGTTTTAACATTTTATATTGAAACACAAACTTGTGATAAAAATTTCAAGACATATATCAATCATATCAATTCATTTTTGAGTCTTGCAAATTTTATCAAAACCAACACTTGTATTTTTATCAAACTTGATTTTTCAATACATGAATAAGATAGTCAAAATAAGCTTGTCTAGGAAGTTAAAAGCATGTATGTATATCTAGAACATATCTAATATACATAAAAACTATTTAAGCTTGTTTTGATCAATTATTCATGAAAACCAATTCCAAAACATGAAAACGTGTGTGTTTGTGCACTTGAGCATATCAACTATACTAAGCTTTACAAATGGATCTAAACACACTATCTAAACTATGGATACCTAAGTCTTCTTGATGATCTTCATCTTCAAGTTGACTTGCTCCAAAACTCCATCCATGGGCTAGGCAATGTGTGATCTTGAAGCTTTGGCCCTGGAATCACCATGAAAAGCTTCTAAACTCCTAGTTGAAGCTAATCACCAACTAATATCTTGGTTAATGATCTGAAACTTAAACAACACAAGATTATTAGTAAACATAACTACATGAGTTAATCATCATCAAAACTAGGGTGGAAGGCCTTTGGGCCAACACAAACTTCGCCCAGTCTACTCCGACCAAAGTCCAAACGTGCAGACTAAGCAGAAGATAGGTCATTTCCTATCCATCCCCATAGCTGGGCCTCATCATAAGAACCGAGACTACTTAATGTGTAACTGTCCCATTTTCTAAGATCCTTAATTAACATAACATTCCTTTAATCCGATAGATCATCATAATCATTTTCAATCTTTAAAATTTCAGCAGATCTCTTTTGTAAATACTGACATGACTTGATATATAATATAATCACATTACTTTAGGCTAACATCAGCCTGCTTATGCCCAATCCAAACACATACTGAACTCAGAAATCATCCACGCAATCATAAGGATATTTCGGCTTGACATCACCTACTTATGTGGAAGCATAATAACACAAGCTCAAGAGTACTCCTCTCGGATCCATGAAGAAATGATAAATTCCAACTTGTCATGATCATCACATTGACAATGCATATCTAGATATCATAAACCAATATAAGTGTCTCAAATGCCAATTTGAAATGAGATTATTACAACAGTTCTCTACATATGTACAAGATTAACCATCTATCCCACATCCAACACATAGCATCTACAACCACAATTATTCTAGAATTACAACATGATTTGATTTATACAAAAAAAAAGATTAGATTGATTCAGAATGAACACCGCGCAGCTTAACTGGACCTCTACCTCAAAGCAACCTACAATATACCAGTCTGAGGGGGAGTGAGCTCGACAGTTCAGTTAGTAGAGTAGGAAGAAATCAGGAAATGATAACATATCAGTGAGAAGTATGAATATTCAAGTAATAAGGGTAAATCTGAGAGGATAAGGAAAACAAGAAAATTAATGACATCTCATGATTTAATAATTAAGACAATGTCCTCCGAAAACTCGGGGGGGAATTAGCCTCTTATGATCATGAATTCCCAACTCTTTTCTTGGATTTTCATTTTTCGTATGATAAGATTTATGAGTTATGTAAAATAAATTTTTGTTTAGTTGTTTTAAACCTGTCTTATGTATACATAGCATGTGTTATGCATGTGTCTTGTATTCCACACTATAATACACTAATCACCATAGTTAAGTCATAAAAATAGTTTATGTATTCAGATAACACATGCATCACAAAGATACTTGTATATCATATAATATATCGTACTTCTCATATTACAATGTCACCTCACACTTCACAACATTCACATATCATATTATGGAACTACACCACATACATTACTCATATGTATATACAATCTACAATAGAGATGTGAAAAATTCTCTGTCTTCTCCTCCTACCGGCTCCTGTCAGCCCCTTCCTCTAGAATATACATATGACAACAATAACACCGTCTTCCCCCTCCCACCGGCTTCTGTCGGGCCCTTGCTTCATGTGTGTGTGTGTGTGTATAAAACAACAACATCACCATCTTCTCCCTCCCACCGGTTCCAGCCAGTCCCCTCCTTCAAACATACATATATATATACACACACACACATATATATATATATACATATATATAGAAACACACAACATGTACGCACAATTACTACATACAAGCCAAAATATCACAGTCCATATGGTTCATATATTTTTGAATTTATTTATTACAACGAGTTCAACTTACCTGGTCTTTTACTCCAATTCTCAAATATGCACCACACACATACTGTTAATTTTATCTGAAATATGGTCAACAACATAAATAACAAACATACTTGACATGTACATACACGATACATGCACACAGATAATACACACATGAATCAGTTATCAATCTTCCTCTAATTATACAACATATTACAATCATTATGTAATCATATAACAACAACTATACCAATCACTAACAATAACAATCTATTAATCGTCCCACTTTCATAGATTATTAAGGTAATCCTTGAGGGGACTCTGACAACTCTTTATAACTACATGAATTATTATACAAGATGTGTATCACTATTTATATATATATATATATATATATATATATATGTAATGCTATTTTTATATATATCGCTTACTATGCCAATAGGAAGCAACTTTTCATAGCTTTATGTTCTCTCGATTTATTAATTTAGTTCCCAACATTATAACCCTAAAATTCATTATAAAACCAATTTGAAAATTTATACTTATTCAGTCAATTTGTCTATGACTACTCCCTAAATTAGGGTTCGAGAGAGAGAGAGAGAGAGAGAGAGAGAGAGAGAGAGGATGGCTAATAGATCCTGAAAAGAATAAGATTCATACTTATTGCAATACTTACGAGAAAAGATGTGTTCAATTCTAAACCTACCTTATTATACTTTTCATGGTCACTGTGAACCAATATTGAATCAGTGTCTAATACACCCAAGACTACACATGTTTAGTATAAATACCAATTGACCACAATAGACACTCTCTTAACAATCAAGGTGGGGAAAGTTTCCCTTTTACCTTATAAGGCTATATATTTATGTGTGTGTGTGTGTGTTATGGATACTTTCTATGTGATGCTCTAAGTAGATTTGAATTTGTCCATAAAAACTAGAATAACTTGAATCGTCACAGCTATCGTCTAACCTATGGCGTATTACAAGACATCACACTCAATAAAAGAAAGGGGCTTAATGAGAATTGATAAGATGCAATACATATAAATGAAAGTCATAAGTTCAAGTATGTCTTAAGTTTAGTAACTTTATAGGATATACGCTATCTATCAAGGGAATAATTTGGAGTTAGGATTTCAACTTTACATTTATCCATGTTCTATCCCTTAATGTCGTTTGACTATTGGTGAAGATTCTTTCTATAGTAACATTTTACGGTAGACATAATGTATCCATCGGTATGCAAAAGTATTATGTACTGAGAGAGCCTGGCTAGACGTATATGTAAGTTGAGACTGGAAGGAGAAGAGAAAATTTCTTACATACTTGTTAATTGAAATATAACTTTCTTGATTTAACATACAATTTAATAAGACCTAGCAATCAATTATTCCTTAAATTTTTTAATATGATGTAACTAGTGTGATCGCAACCAAGATTTATATATATATATATATATATATAACAATTATCCTCACTTAATCATGAATTGAGTTAAACTCTGAAACTGTTTGAATTTTCTCTAATACCAATCTTAATACTATCGGTCCTACCATTTTGATTTTCAACTTTGATACCACACTAAAGAAATCTTTCTTTTCAATTAATGTTCATGCATATTCTATCAATTAAATAATATTCACAGTTCATCATAAATTCAATGTTCACTCATCTATTAGTCTACCGTCAGTTTGATTTAGTGTTGATCGTTAACTTGTCCAGTTAGCAATTAGTTAAAAATTGATAGAACTATAGTCTGCACAAGTAACTTCCAGCGTTCATGATTCTTTCCCTGACTATTTGCCAATAAATATTCTATTCATAGTCTAATATACTTGGCCATAGGAGGGGTTATGTGTTAGGGCGAAATATGTCTTTTGGAGTCCATAACATGATAATTCTCTGTTTGTCAGTAAAGCTAAAAGCTTATTTAAGATTGAGGATAATTGTCAACATACCGAGAATATACATGCATTGATAACATGCGTTTCTGAAAGAAATGTGTTTAATTCTAGGCTTATCTCAACATGCCTCTCTATTAATTCCTATAATTTCACATAGAACCCTCCTAAATAAAAATTCATCGGATGTGCCCTCCCTAACAATCGACAATGTTTATCATAACACCTTTTTTTGATATAAGAATATGACACGAAAACTTTCATTGAAAATTAGACTTAATTTTCTTTCTAACAGTATATTACATGACCTGCTTAATTCGCATGAACAACTCTAAATAAACAAAAAATCTTCTAGACATTCAAAATTCTGCAACTCGATATCTTCGACTAGCCATTCATATTTCAGCGATAATTCTCAACACAGACTTTCGATTAGGATACCGCAAGAGCTATTGAAAAATAGACTCGATTATCTTTCTAATGGTATATTACATGACTTATTTCATTTCAAATATACATATGAAAGAAACCCTTAGTTTCAGATTTCAGATATTGACAGACTTTAACAACTTTGTACTACCATTTCAAAAGTGTTTCGAACTAAGAGTTTCTCAATTTCTCTTTTAATCTTTTTACCTAAATTAAATCATAAGTAAGATATGAACTTAAGTATTTAAAATTCTTAATCATAGGCAAATCTCATATTAATAATTCTAACATAACTTAATCTACCATTATCCTCTCTTTAATTCACCTTCAACTTCATAGTTTAAGCCATACCATAAAAATTTTCTTTTCTTCTAACTAACATAACAAAAACAGATTTTGATTAGCTTTCATAGTTATTATGAAAGAATGACAAGAGACTCAACCACCATAAGTATAAGAGCCTTCAAGAATCTCAATCTATACTAATAATGGTTTAGGAGGGGTTTATAAACTTGATCTTACCCATAATTCTTTTAAAGATTGGATTCAAATTAAGAAGAAACAACATATATCAAGATTTAATCTTTCCTAACACCCAATTTAAAGTATCATCACCATCAAATTAAAATATGGTATTGAAAATTTAAGATTTGATATTTAAAAACAAAATCTGAAAATGTATATACTCCCTCACCTCCGTCGCCTTACCGTTCTGCCACCTTGCTGGTCAGCTGGCCGCCCCACCTGGCCGGCCGGCCGGTGGCCGCCACTGCCGCTCCGGTGCTGCAACACTGCTGCTACCCACCGAGAGGGCGAAAGCGAGGGAGTGAAGTAGGGGGGGAGGGAGGGGGGAGAGAGAGAGAGAGAGAGAGAGAATGAGGAATAGAGAGCGGGTTGGAACTTGAGTTTCTAGGGTTTTGTCATGGAGGAATCTCCTCTAGAAAGAGGATGAAGAAGATGAACTCTCCTTTGGAACACTTTTAAGATCCAATCCCATATAATATTACAAGTTTATCATGGCTCATTTCATCCAAGTATCAATTTCTCAAATCAAGAAGATCTAGACCCTTGATCTCCCCTCCCATGCACACCTACTCCTTCCACTAACAAAAACTATAAACATTTCTCATGGTTGTGTTTTCTTGATAAATACACATATTTCATGTATAATACTAGTATATTTATATATTGAAGTACTATGTGTACAATAACTATGATGTATGTATATTCATACATACCACTTAAAATTCCTAAAATTATTGAAGTTCATTATATACTCAATTAATCAATATCAAAAATTTTCCTAATATTCTATATAGTTTTAATAATCCAAGATTTATACCATTAAATCGGGGTTTAATAACTCGACGTGTTACAGTTCTACCCCCTTACAAAAGTTTCGTTCTCAAAACTTGCTACCTGAAATGAGTAAGTATAAAATCTTTGCATTTCTCCTGCATATCACAAAACTTTTCTTTAATGCAATGTCTTTCTCGATCATTCACCTCGAAGATTTATTATCTCTTGATCAATTCTATACCATGTCCTTACAATCTAAATTAATCTTAACTCACTTGATATTTCAATCATTCTCTTACTCCAGTGTCCCATACCTCTAGCAGCTTATACTGAAGGCCCACACCCCCAGTAGAGCATATCCGAATTATAGCATGTAGGTACCATAATTTGAACATAAGGCGGTGATCAAATATCTCGCGTTCAAGATTAGTCATTCATGTAAGAACCCTACCCCCCTTAAATCCTCTATATCAAACAACACATTCACGTACATGCAAAACATACACACATGCATATCATTTATAGCAATCTGTCCTAACAATCAACCCTCTTTCAACATCCACTATTCCAAATCTAGTTCCTATTCCTAAATCCTGGGCTCTTATACCAACTGTAACAGTCCCATTTTCTAAAATCCTCAATTAACATAATATTTCTTTAATCTAATAGATCATCATAATCATTTTCAATCCTTAAAATTTTGATAGCATCTCTTTTGTAAATACTGACATGACCCGATATACAATATAATCACATTACTTTCGGCTTACATTAGCTTACTTTCGGCTTGATATTGCCTACTTATGTGGAAGCATAATAACACAAGCTCAAGAGTACTCCTCTCGACATCCATAAAATTTAGAAATGATAAATTCTAACTTGTCATGATCATCATATTGACAATGCACATCTAGATATCACAAACTAATAAAAGTGTCTCAAACGCCAATTTGAAATGAGGTTACTACAACAGTTCTCTACATATGTACAAGATTAACCATCTATCTTACATCCAACACATACCATCTACAAGCACCATTATTCTAGAATTATAAGTGATTTAATTTATACAAAAAGAGATTAGATTGATTCAAAATGAACCTCGCGCAGCTTAACCGGACCCCTGCCTTAAACCAACCTGCAAATCAGTTTGAGGGGGAGTGAGCTCGACAGCTCAATAAGTAGAGTAGGAAGAAATCAGGAAATGATAACATATCAGTAAGAAGCATGAATATTCAAGTTATAAGGATAAATCTAAAAGGATAAGAAAAACAAGAAAATCAATGACATCCCATAGTTTAATAATTAAGACAATATCCTCCGTAATCTCGGGAGCAATCAGCCTCTTATGGTCATGAATTCCCAACTCCTTTCTTAGATTTTCATTTTTCATATGATAAAATTTATGAGTTGTGTAAAATAATTTTTTGTTTAGCTGTTTAAACTCATCTTATATATACATAACATGTGTTACCCATGTGTCTTGTATTCCACACTAAAATACACCAATCACCATAGTTAAGTCATAAATATAGTTTATGCATTCAGATAACACATGCATCACAAAGCATACTTGTATATCATATCATCATATCATACTTCTCATATTACAATATCACCTTACACTTCAGAACATTCACATATCATATCACAGAACTACACCACATACATTACTCATATGTGTATATAATCCACAATAGAGGTATGAAAAATTTTCCGTCTTCTCCTCCTACCGGCATCCGCTGGCCCCTTCTTCCAGAATGTATGTGTGTATATATAACAATAATAACACCGTCTTCCCCCTTCTACTGGCTCCCGCTGGTCCTTTCCTCTATATATATATATATATATATATATATATATATATATATATATAATATATATATATATATATATATATATATATATAACAACAATAGCACCGTCTTCCCCTCCCACCGGCTCCTGTTGGGCCTTCCTTCAAATATATATATATAACAACAACAACACCGTCTTCCCCCTCCCACTGGCTCCCGCCGGTTCCTTCCTTTAAAAAATATATATATACACAGAGAAGCATACAACATGTACGTACAATTACTGCATACAAGCAAAAATATTACAAATCATCCTTTTCATATATTTCGAGTTTATTTATTACAATGAGTTCAACTTACCCGGTCTTTTACTCCAATTCTCAAACATGCACCACACACATACCGTTAATTTTATCCAGAATATGATTAACAACACAATTAACACACATACTCAACATGTACATACACGATACATGCACACAGGTAATACGCACAGAATCAATTATCAATCTTCCTTTGATTATATAACATACTACAATCATGTATGTAATCATATATCAACAACTATACCAATCACTAACAGTAACAATCTATTAATCGTTCCACATTCATAGATTATTAAGGTAATTCTTGAGGTGACGCTGACAACTCTTTATAGCCACTTGAATTATTACACTAGATGTGTATCACTATTTATATATATGTAACGCTCTTTTTATATATATCACTCACTATGCCAATAGGAAGCAACTTTTCATAGCATTCTGTTCTCACGATTTATTAATTTGGTTCCCAACATTATATCCCTAAAATTCATTGTAAAACTAATTTGAAAACTTATACTATTTCAGTCAATTTGTCTGTGACCACTCTCTAACTTGGGGTTCAAGAGAGAGGATAGTTAGGAGATCCTGAACAGAATAAGATTCATACTTATTGCAATACTTACTAGAATAGATGATTTCAATTCTAAACCTGCCTTACTATATTTTTTATGGTCATTATGAATCCAATATTGAATCAACGTCTAATACACCCATGACTACACATGTTTAGTATAAATACCAATTGACCTCAATAAACACTCTCTTAACAATCAAGGTGGTGAAAGCTTCCCTTTTGCCTTATAAGGCTATATGTATATTTATGTTAGGGTACTTTCTATGCGATGCTCTAAGTGGATTTGAATTTGTCTATAAAAACTAGAATAGCCTAAATCGTCACAGCTACCGTCTAACCTATGGCGTATTGCAAGACATCACACCCAATAAGGGGCTTAATGAGAATTGATAAATGCAATACATATAAATGGAAGTCATAAGTTCAAGTATGTTTTAAGTTTAGTAACTTTATAGGATATACACTAACTGTCAAGGAGATAATTTGGAATTAGGATTTCAACTTCACATTTACCCATGTTCTATCCATTGATGTTGTTTGACTATTGGTGAAGATCCTGTTGTAGTAACATTCTACAATAGACATAACGTATCCATCAATATGTAAAAGTATTATGTACTCAGAGAGCCTAACTAGACGTATATGTAAGTTGAGACTGTGAGGAGAAGAGAAAATTTCTTACATACTTGTTAATTGAAATGTGACTTGCTTGATTTAATATACAATTTAATAAGACATAACAATCAATTATTCCTTAAATTTATTGGATATGACGTAACTAATATGGTCGCAATCAAGATTTATATATATATAACAATTATCATCACTTATTCATGGATTGAGTTAAACTCTGAAACTGTTTGGATTTCCGCTAATACCTATCTTAATACATCGATCCTACCATTCTGATTTTCCAACTTTGCTACCACATGAAGAAAATCTTTGTTTTCAATTAATGTCCATGCATATTCTATCAATTAAATAATGTTCACATTTCATCATAAATTTCATGTTCACTCATCTATTAACTTTTCTAATTAGCAGTTAATTAAAAATTGATAAAACTATAGTCTGAACAAGTAACTTCCGGCGTTTCATAATTCTTCCCCCTACTATTTGCCAATAAATATTCTATTCATAGTCCAATATACTAGGCCATTAGAGGGGTTATGTGTTAGGACGAAATATGTCTTTCGGAATCCATAACACTACAATTCTCTATTTGTCAGTAAGGCTAAAAGCTCATTTAAGTTTGAGGATACTTGTCAACATACCGAGTATATACAGGCACAATACAGTTAATGAGACATTATTATAAACAGTTATATATACCCATATTCATAACATGCATTACTAAAAGAAATGTGTTTAATTTTAGGCTTAGCTAAACGTACCTCTCTATTAATTCCTATAATTTCACATAGAACCCTCCTAAAAAAAATTCATCGGATCCACCCTCCCTAACAATCGACGATGTTTATCATAACTCCTTTTTTTGATATAAGAATACGACACAGAAACTTTCACTAAAAATTAGACTTAATTTTCTTTCCAATGGTATATTACATGATCTGCTTAATTCGTATAAACATCCCTAAATAAACAAAACATCTTCTAAACATTTAAAATTCTGCAACTTGGTATTTTCGACTAGCCTGTCATGTTTCGGCGATTATTCCCAACAACTGACATTAGATTAGGACACCACAAAGGCCGTTAGAAAGTAGACTCGATTATCTTTCTAACGGTATATTATATGACCTATTTCATTCTAAATTTACAGACGAAAGAAACTCCAAGTTATAGATTTCAGATCTTGACAGATTTTAACAGATTTATACCACCTTTTTAAAGTGCTTTGAACTAAGAATTTCTCAATTTCTCCTTTAACCACTTTACCTAAATTAAATCATAAGTAAGCTATGAACTTAAGTATTTAAAATTCTTAATCATAGGAAAATCTCATATAAACGTTAATAATTCTAACATAATTTAATCTACCACATCCTCTCCTTAATCCACCTTTAACTTCATAGTTTAAGCCATATCATAAAAATTTTCTTTTCATCTAACTAACATCACAAAAATCAAATTTTGATTAGGTTTCATAGCTATTATGGAAGAATGGCAAGAGACTCAACCACCATAAGTGTAAGAGCCTTCAAGAATCTCAATTTACACTAATAGTTTAGGAGGAGTTTATAAACTTGATCTTACCCATAATTCTTTCAAAGATTGGATTCAATTTAAGAAGAAACAACATAGATCAAGATTTAATCTCCCTTAACACCCAATTTAAAGTATCATCACCATCAAATCAAAATATGGTATTGAAAATTTAAGATTTGATATTTAAAACAAAATCTGAAAATGTATATACACCCTCACCTCCGTTGCCCTGCCACCTTGCCACTTTGCCGCCTTGTTGGCCGCCCCCGCCTGGCCAGCCGGCTAGCCGATGGCTGCCACTGCTGCCCTGGTGCGGCAGCACTGCTATCGCATCACCGAGAGGGTGAGAGCGAGGGAATGAAGGAGGGGGGAGAGATAGAGATAAAGAAAGTGTGTGTGTGTGTGTGAGGAATAGAGAGGGGGTTGGATCTTTAGGTTTCTAGGGTTTTGCCATAGAGGAATCTGTAAATCACCTAGAGGGGGGTGAATAGGTGACTAGCTAATTTAATGGTCAATCAATGCGGAATTAAAACTATTAATGCAAACTAAAACTTCTTAGGCTAAACACACCAAGTATAACCAAAGAGTGTAGCCGGATTCCCCGTGAAGGGCTCTGGACTAACTCCTCAAGATTCCTCTAGATAAGAGTTGAGGTGTCGCTTTGACTCTCTTGGTTGAATACAAGTATTCGCAAACAATCCCCAAGCATATAACAATTAAGCACAATGTATATCAAGCATATGAAGATAAAGACAATATAAGCATGCAAGATAAAAAGACAAGTAAGAGATAGAGAGAGCAATCGCAAACACGGGAGAATTGTTTCGAGGTTCGAGCACACTTGCTCTACGTCCCCGCCTTCAACACTATGAAGGATTTCCACTATAATCGATCCCACCGGATCACTTGGTGCCGCAACACCTACAAGGAGTTCCCACTAGAACTCTTGGACTTTCTAGTCCCTTCACTCGTTCCCACAAGAACTACACACCGCAAGCACGCAAGCTTGCCGAGGCCGCACCTCTACAAAGAGCTCTCACAAGAACTCGAAACACGCGAACACACAAGTCCGCCTCCTCAAAGCAAAGATGAAGTCCTTGGTGATCGCAACACTTTGATCACCTAAAAACAATCTCACAACTCTCCTATAGGATGGATATATCAATGGAAAGCTCAAGTATTTGTAAGAAAAATAAGAATTGAAGTTGTGGTGAAAAACTCAAGAAATCACTTTTAAAAACTCTTGATAAACTCTCCTTTTAAATGAAAGTATTTGGCTCTAAAATAAATGGAGAAATCCTCTTAAAAGAGTAGGAAAAACTAGCTTCAAAATCCACTAAATATCTTATTCAAAACAGTCCAAAAGAGCCCCCTTTTATAGGTTAGGAAAAACTAGCCGTTGGGGCCAAATCAACAACCTGAACAGCTGTCGGTCGACCGCCCGGTCGAATGGCCAACGGTCAGATTTCTGACCGTTGAGCCAGCGGTCGACCGGCCCGGTCGACCGTGGCCTGGAACAGAGAGCAGAGCTCTCTGCCGGTCGACCGGGTCGGTCGACCGGCCCTCCAGCCAGACTGGCGTGCACGTTCTGTGCACATCGGTCGACCGACTCCTGACTCAGTCGACCGGCCCGGTCGACCGGCAGAAGCCAGAAACAGGTTTTTCAGGATTTAAAATCTTGGCTTTTTGACTTAAATAAATCCCATAAAATCTCTAAAATTCTACAAAAATAAGTTCAGTATAATACTTTGATATACAAACATGTTTGAGTAAAAATCAAACTATGTTACAAACATTTTGAACTATTTTTGTAACTTAGAAATTAGAAATTTTGGCTTGAAACAAAATCTGTATTTTTCCAAATAGATTTTTTCAAAACTTCTCCAAATACAAAAACAAGATATTTTAAACATTTTTAAAGCATAGATTGTATGAATATGATCCACTACACATAAATGATGAAATATCTATGTTTTTGACAATAAGCGCTAAAATGGTTTTGGTTAAAGACATGTAAACTTTGAATCAAAAACCAAACCAGTATTTTTTCAAATGAAGACTCTTTTTCAAAATGAAAATTCTTTTATGAAAACACATCTAAATCTTGCATGTGAGTGTATATGGTATACTTGAGCAATCCACCAACTATTCAATCCTTTACATTTTATCTAAAAATAAAATCTTAACAAAAACAAACCTAGACACAAGTCTTCTCTTGAAGGGCTTTACTTGAAGTCTTCTTCTCCTTCTTGACTTGGTCCAAACATGATCCACAGAGCTAGACTCCTCTTGAGTACTTGATGTGGTCTTGATGCACAAGCTCTTGAATCAACATGTGCTAGCTCCAAAACTTGACTTTAAATTCTTTGTTGAAGCTAAACACCTACTAAGATCTTGATCACAAATCTGAGACTAATTAAACACAAGATCATTAGTATTATAACTATATGAGTTAATCATCATCAAAACTAGAGTGATGGGCCTTTGGGCCAACGATCTCCCCTTTTTGATGATGACAAAACTCATGAAGTTATATATGCATGGATTAAAGTAAAGCTTCAAAGAAGCTCCCCCTTAACTCATGCATAACAATAAGCAAATAAGATATTCAATGAAGCGCATGAAACTAAACAACTATATATGCATCAACAAGGTGAGAGACAAATGTATAAATCCAAAAATCCTTTTTCCAAAAACTTTCTCCCCTTTTTTGTTTAAACTTTCAAAATCATTCTCCTAATTTTATAAAATAAAAGATGCATAAACACAATGCATAAACATGCATAAACTCAATATATGCAAAAACTCAAATATGCATATATAAACTCAAAATCTTTCTGCCCCTTTTTGTCAATCATCAACAAAGGAGTTAAAGTAAACACAAAACAATGTTCTCCCCCCTTTTGTCCGAAACAAAAATCAACAAAAGGGGTGAAATCAAATCAACCAATAAAGAGATATATGCGATATACATTCATGAAGAGGAAGACACTAAGTTAACTTCCCTACATATATGCATTACATGAAGAAGGGATGACAAGCCCTAACTCACATAACGCATATTATGCAATGCATAAGAGGAGATGTGAAGCTCCCCCTACACACGTGTATCGCATAAAGAAGAGTTGTCAAGCTCCTCAATATAAGATACACTTAACATGAATCTATATGTAAAAGAGATGTTAAGCTCCCATTGCATATAGGCAATACATATCTGTTGGCCCAAAGGCCCTTCACCCTAGTTTTGATGATGATCAACTCATGTAGTTATAGTTACTAATGATCTTGTGTTTAATTAGTGACAGATTCATGATCAAGATCTTAGTAGGTGCATAGCTCAACAAAGGATAAAAGAACAAGATTTGGAGCTTGCATGTGGTGATCCAAGGAGTTTTTGGATCAAGCTTGGACCAAGTCAAGAAGATGAGAAGCCTTCAAGGGAAGACTTCAAGAAGTTGAAGACTTGGGTCTAGGTATAGAATTTGTATTTTTGTTTTAGTAAAAATGTAAAGGATAGATAGTTGGTGGATTGCTCAAGTTATATCACACACACACACTCTTGATAGAACTCTTGATTTAATTGATTTCATAAAAGATTTCTTTTTAGAAAAGAATTTTTATTTAGTAAAAGATTTTCTTTGAGACAAAATATAAAAACTTTGGGTTTTGGTATTTCTATCATATATATATTCTTTAACCAAAACCAAGTTGTATACTAGATTTCAAAAACATAGATATTTCATATTGATTGTGGAGTGGATCATATCCATACACACTATGCTTTTAAATGGACTCAAATATCTTGTTTTTGTATTTGATAAAGGTTTGGAAAAAACATTTCATGGAAAATTAGGTTTTTATCAAAAGAATTTTTACCAAGTATTTTACCTTGATAGTAGTATGACACATGCTCATACTCTATGATTTTTCAAGACCAAAACATTTTATCCAAGACCCAAAACCAAATCCAAATTTTCCAGGTCCTGGAAGTTCTGATTTTTCAGAATTTCTCAGTGACCGGTCGACCGGCAGTCGACCGGCACTCGACCGACATGCACAATTTTTGTGCATGTGCGTATCAGTCGACCGGGACTCGACCGATACTCGACCGACCCAAACCTGTTGCTCTCTGGAAATTGCCAGTCGACCGGACCGGTCGACCGACAGTTCATTCCAGAAGAGCGGTCGACTCACCAGTCGACCGGTGGCTGCAACGGTCAGAAAAATGACCGTTGGCCGGTCGACCGGCGGTCGACCGCCAGCTCTGACAGAACCCCAACAGCTCTATTTTTCTGAAGCCTATAAATTGGGATTTTGTCATCTGTTTTGAGGTTAACATTTAGGAGACTTCTTGAGCTGTTTTTTCAGACACTTTTAGAGGAGTTTCTCTACAAGATTTAGTGCAAATACTTCCAATCAAAAGGAAGAGTTTTTATCAAGAGAGTGTTTAAGTGATTTCTTGTGTTTTCTACCAAAGCTTTCTTTCCTTGCTTTTCTCACACCACACTTGAGCTATCCATTGCTAGATATTCCTATAGGTGTGTTGTAGTGAGAGTGCTCTTTAGGTGATCAAGTGTTGTGATCATCAAAGAGATCTTTTCTTTGTATTTGAGGAAACGGGCAAGTGTGCTCGTTGTTGGTGGCTAGAGTTCGGTTGTGAACTCTTGGTGGTACGAGGTACGGACTCGGCGAGTCGGTGGACTTGCGTGTGTACGGGACTTGGAGTCCGAGGGTTTGTAGGTGTACGGCACCGAGGAGAGATCCGGTGGGATCTTGCATAGTGGAAATCCTTCGTGTGTCGAAGGCGGGGATGTAGAGCAAGTGTGCTCGAACCTCGAAACAAACCCTTTGTGTTTGCGATTGCTTACTCTATCCCTCTCTCTCTCTTTGTCTCTTTTATATCTTGCATTACTTTCATTGTCTTTACTTTACATGCTTGATATACCCTTGTGCTTAAATTGCTATACTTGCTTGGGATTGCTTGATAACACTAGTATTCAACCAAGAGAGCCAACGCGGCACCTCAACCCATTCAAGGGGAATCTAGAGGAGCTTGTCCAGAGCCTCGCAAGGGGAATTCGGCAACACTCTTGGTTATACATAAGTGTTAAATTAATAAGAAGCTTTAATTTGATCAACTTAGTTTAATTCCGCATTATTTGTTCATAAGTGACCTTTAGATTAGCCATCACCTATTCACCCCCCCTCTAGGTGATCTTACAATTGGTATCAGAGCTAGTGCTCTTGATAAGGGTCTAACAACCTAAGAGTTAAAGATCCTACATTTGGGCTAATCACAATATTTGTTGTACACACACACCTCACCATGAACTTTATGTCACCACCCACCTTTGACATTCTTAACATCCACATTTGGAAAGTTAAGATGTCATTATTCCTCAAAGCCCTAGGTTATAATGTATATCTTGCCACTACTAATAATGCTTATTGTATAGATGGTAAGAATCTTGAGGCTAATACAAAAGCCCTAAATGCTTTGAAGAGTACCCTAAATGATGATTACTTATTTAGGGTTGCTAATATTGATATGGCTTTTGTAGTTTGGAACACCCTCATCTCCCTTGGCGAAAATGAACAATACCTTGCGGGGAGCGATTCGAATGTTGGAAGCGACACCTCCAACAAGTGCTACATGGTCCAAGGGGATGACCCCCTTGAGGTAAATTCTGAATCCGATGATGAGAACATGTCATATGATGAGCTCACTACCTTTTGTCATCTTATACTTGAAAAATATGACATGCTTAAAAAGAATAATAAAAATTTGAAAAAGGAACTTGCTTGCATGCATATAGAACAAGACTCTTTTAGAGATAACATTGCATGCTTAGAAAAAGATAACAAGATTTTGAAAAAGAACATTGATTGCATGCATGTAGAAAATGATTCCTTGAAAAATAAACTTGCATGTTTAGAAAAAGAAAAAGAAGATTTGAAAAATGAGAATGTTTCCTTATTTTCTAAATTGAATATTTTGTGTGAAGGAAACAATACTTTGAAAGAAAAGATTGATTTGGTGGAAAAACAAAGGAAAGTATTTTGCAAGAAAATAAGTCTTTTAAAAGAAAATTTGTTGAAAAAGAAAAAGATAATGTTTCTCAAAAGAAAAGAAAAATGATTCTTCATCTCATCATGCTTTTCATGCCACTACTAATGAGATTAAGAACTTGAAAAATAAGATAAATAATTTGAGCTCTAATTTGAGCACATGTGCATTCAATCATTCTAAGTTGGAATCTTTGTTTCAAAAGAAACAAGTTCCTCATGCTCATGCACATCATCATACTCATCATGCTCATGCTTATGGTGCACATCACGATCACAATCACACTCATAAGCATCATGCTAAGGTGTACATTTGTACACATTGCGGCCGCAAAGGCCATCTAGCAAGATATTGTTTTGATAAGAAACCATATCTATATTTTGCTAAGTATAGTAAATTTTGGGTTCCTTACAACAATGCTAACCCCAAAGGACCCAAGAAAACATGGGTACCAAAACCCCCACCCTTTGATTTTGATATAGGTGGAGGCTCTCACAAAACGTGAGAGGATTGGTGCCTTGGTAGCCAATGCAATGGACATGATGGACAAACATTGGGATGCATTGCTATCAAGGAATCTTGGTGGGAAAGGCCACCATATTTGGAGCTTTGGAGTTGGTAATAATTTCTAAACTCCTACCTTTTATGTACATGCTTTTACATATGTCATACTCATAGCATGTTCATGATTTTATTTGATTTGTGCTTCATGTGGTATTTACATGCTTAGATGTAGATTTGTCAAACTTGTATGTATACATATACAAATAGTGAATTACAATTGACTCTTAAATAATTTGAACTTCATGCTCACTTGTATCCACTTTATGCATATGTATAATCTAGTTTTGATGATTCTCTTTTATACATGTTTTTGCCAATTTTTGTGATTTACTTCATGTATATGCATGCTTAATTCAAATCTAATAAATATACATGTATACCCGTGAGTCTTTTGCCTTCATGCAAACATTTAATAGACTCTTTTAATATTTGGGATATGTATGCATATTGCTAGATTTGTGTATAATTCATACATATACCATGTAGATTATTTTTAAGATGATTTGTTTTGATAAAAATGATTTTTATGTGTTGGTTGATAAAAATTTTAGTCATGATTTGATTTGGCTTCTATGACTATTTTTCATGTAGATACTATTTACATGACCTTTGAACACTCTATCTTTAAGAAAATATATAATTTGGAGCTTTATGGAATATGAGTGCTTGAACTTTTATGTATTTAGTATTATTCATGAAAACATATGATTTTTATTTATGAAGGATCTTTAACTAGTTTGTCAAAATTTATTTAACTAGTTATCTATTCTTCAAGTATTGCACATGATTCTATTTTTATGGATAATTCTTTTGTGATTTCAAAATTTTGATGCTTCATTGTATTGAATATTAGTTTAGATGTTAGTATTTGTCAACACTTGGATTTATACTTGTACACCTTATGGACCACAAATAAATCTATATATGATTGGGTTGAATGCTTATTTGTGCCTATTAGATGTACTAGTATAGCCTTATGTTGATGATCATTATATTCTTAAACTTGTATTCCCATTTGGATTTATGTTATGATCATGTGATTTCATTTCATGTATATGGTTATTTTGCCAAAACATTAAGATATACATGGATACCTCTTGAGTCATTTGCTTTTCATGCAAATCTAGTTATAAGGACTCAATTGTATTTTGGGGATATGTATGTATACTTAATGTCTTGTCAAAACGTACATATGCTATGAAATAGAATTTTGATGATTTTCATATATTAAAATTGTGATGATTTTCGTATTTTCAAAATTTATGATTTTAAGGAATATTGAGTTTTATTGCTAATTTTCATGATACCATGTTTCACATAACACTATCACACTCACTTCTTTTTGATATGGACTTTATGGATAGAGTGCTTTTTAGTGCCTTGTGTTTCATTGATCTTTCATGAAAACTTTTTAACTTATTCCTTGATGGAAGGATCTCGTACTAGTTCTTAAAACAAGTTCATTTAACTAGTTCGAATTCTTCATATGGTAGATTATATGATGTATACACTTATGCTTACTTTTCAATTGTATCATTGGTTATTTGCAATTGGTATCAATATGACTTCATGTTGTGTATATCCATATTTTGATTGTATGTATGAATGCCTTCAAATTATATCAATTTCTATTGGTATTATCTTGTCATACATAATGTTATCTATTTGTGCTTATTTTACAAGTGGTATTTCCTTTAAAGCACAAAGATTGTTGATGCTAAGCTTAATTAGATTTCAAATTGGTATTTCATAATAAGCTTATGCATTGTGTTTTGAAATTGGTATCAAAATTCAAAATTTGATTATTTTACAATTGATATCTCAAAATTTGTTGTTACTAAGAAAAAGTTAAAATTTTGTTTTGATAAAGAAAAAATTCAAAATTTTTGATTTGTATTGTCTATATGCAAGGAGAGCTTAACATCTCTTCCATATGTATTCATGTTGAGTGTATTGTGTATTGAGAAGCTTAACATCTTTTCTTTATATGGTACACGTGTGTAGGGGGAGCTTCACATCTCCTCTTATTCATTACATAATGTGTGTTATGTGAATTAGGGCTTCATATCCCTCTTTCATGTAATGCATATGTGTAGGGAAGCTAACTTAGCGTCTTCCTCTTCATGAATTTATATCGCATATAAATTTTATTGATTGATTTGTATTTACCCCTCCTTGATCTCTTTGTTTTTAACAAAAAGGGGAGAAAATTTGTTTGATGTATTTTTACTTTGAACCCTTTGTTGATGATGACAAAAAGGGGGAGAAGTATTTAAGATTGTATTGTATATGCATGTTCATGTTTTCATTGCTTAAGGGGGAGAAGTATTTGTCTTTCTTACTTATTATGCATATATGTTGTATTTTGCAATTAGGAGAAAAAGATTTGACTTAAGATTTGATTTTTGTTATGATTGCATCTCTGTGCTTTTATTGCCATATCTATTATTTCTTGTCATGCATGAGTTAAGGGGGAGCTTCTTTGAAGCTTTACTTTAATCCATGCATATATAACTCCATGAGTTTTGTCATCATCAAAAAGGGGGAGATTGTTGGCCCAGGCCCTTCACCCTAGTTTTGATGATGATCAACTCATGTAGTTATAGTTACTAATGATCTTGTGTTTAATTAGTGACAGATTCATGATCAAGATCTTAGTAGGTGCATAGCTCAACAAAGGATAAAAGAACAAGATTTGGAGCTTGCATGTGGTGATCCAGGAGTTTTTGGATCAAGCTTGGACCAAGTCAAGAAGATGAGAAGCCTTCAAGGGAAACTTCAAGAAGTTGAAGACTTGGGTCTAGGTATAGAATTTGTATTTTTGTTTTAGTAAAAATGTAAAGGATAGATAGTTGGTGGATTGCTCAAGTTATATCACACACACACACTCTTGATAGAACTCTTGATTTAATTGATTTCATAAAAGATTTCTTTTTAGAAAAGAATTTTTATTTAGTAAAAGATTTTCTTTGAGACAAAATATAAAAACTTTGGGTTTTGGTATTTCTATCATATATATATTTCTTTAACCAAAACCAAGTTGTATACTAGATTCCAAAAACATAGATATTTCATATTGATTGTGGAGTGGATCATATCCATACACACTATGCTTTAAATGGACTCAATATCTTGTTTTTGTATTTGATAAAGGTTTGGAAAAACATTTCATGAAAATTAGGTTTTTATCAAGAATTTTTACCAAGTATTTTACCTTGATAGTAGTATGACACATGCTCATACTCTATGATTTTTCAAGACCAAAACATTTTATCCAAGACCCAAAACCAAATCCAAATTTTCCAGGTCCTGGAAGTTCTGATTTTTCAGAATTTCTCAGTGACCGTCGACCGGCAGTCGACCGGCACTCGACCGACATGCACAATTTTTGTGCATGTGCGTATCAGTCGACCGGGACTCGACCGATACTCGACCGACCCAAACCTGTTGCTCTCTGGAAATTGCCAGTCGACCGGACCGGTCGACCGACAGTTCATTCCAGAAGAGCGGTCGACTCACCAGTCGACCGGTGGCTGCAACGGTCAGAAAAATGACCGTTGGCCGGTCGACCGGCGGTCGACCGCCAGCTCTGACAGAACCCCAACGGCTCTATTTTTCTGAAGCCTATAAATTGGGATTTTGTCATCTGTTTTAAGGTTAACATTTAGGAGACTTCTTGAGCTGTTTTTCAGACACTTTTAGAGGAGTTTCTCTACAAGATTTTAGTGCAAATACTTCCAATCAAAAGGAAGAGTTTTTATCAAGAGAGTGTTTAAGTGATTTCTTGTGTTTTCTACCAAAGCTTTCTTTCCTTGCTTTTCTCACACCACACTTGAGCTATCCATTGCTAGATATTCCTATAGGTGTGTTGTAGTGAGAGTGCTCTTTAGGTGATCAAGTGTTGTGATCATCAAAGAGATCTTTTCTTTGTATTTGAGGAAACGGGCAAGTGTGCTCGTTGTTGGTGGCTAGAGTTCGGTTGTGAACTCTTGGTGGTACGAGGTACGGACTCGGCGAGTCGGTGGACTTGCGTGTGTACGGGACTTGGGAGTCCGAGGGTTTGTAGGTGTACGGCACCGAGAGAGATCCGGTGGGATCTTGCATAGTGGAAATCCTTCGTGTGTCGAAGGCGGGGATGTAGAGCAAGTGTGCTTGAACCTCGAAACAACCCTTTGTGTTTGCGATTGCTTACTCTATCCCTCTCTCTCTCTTTGTCTCTTTTATATCTTGCATTACTTTCATTGTCTTTACTTTACATGCTTGATATACCCTTGTGCTTAAATTGCTATACTTGCTTGGGATTGCTTGATAACACTAGTATTCAACCAAGAGAGCCACGCGGCACCTCCCCATTCAAGGGGAATCTAGAGGAGCTTGTCCAGAGCCTCGCAAGGGGAATTCGGCAACACTCTTGGTTATACATAAGTGTTAAATTAATAAGAAGCTTTAATTTGGTCAACTTAGTTTTAATTCCGCATTATTTGTCATA